>OX632358.1:34445240-34565240 GCA_951751655.1 Ophion costatus
GCGCGATTGATATTGTGCGATCCCGTTCGAACGAACCCTCACCGCTCGCGGAAAAACGATGCAGCTGCAATCTTCGCATGTTGAAAAGAATGTGTATCCACATTTCATCAGGCCGGAAATTTGGAAAATAATTCGTAAGTACTTCGTGCATGCGGAAGGTATGACGGTAATACGAAAACTACGTCGTATATATGTACTCTGTCTTGAACATCAGTTCCGCTGTATAATCCTGTACAGTCCCACTTACGCTAATTCCTGAGCTGTTCACATGCAGCACTCGCAGCACAGCAACAGCATCTCGTCGAATATCGAAATTCTCCCGAGCGTATATTTCGCGAATTCAACCAAGTTGTTCGCAAGCTTATCCAACTGGGAGCTTCGAGTTTTCTATATATATATATATATATATATTGAGTAATTACATATATATATTGAGAGATACACACACACACATATATTTGTGTGCGTGTGTGTGTGCGTCTATTAAGGAAGGTCCTCGAAGTCAAATATGCTCGAAATAACTTTTATGCGCAAACATATATGCATATATATGTGAAAAAGTGATTTTGAAGACATTTGATTTCGAGGACCATTCTCACAATAATCCATTGTCCCCATACTCAACATTATGCCAGCGTCAATGTCTTGGAAATTACTTGTACATAAATATAAAAATTTTTCTTCGGGATATTTCCAGGACTAGACCGACTCAAAAATCAACTTTGAATTATATATATGTATATAGGACTAGGACCTTTAAATCAACTTTGAATATATATATATATATATATATATATATATATATATTTAAAGTTGATTTTGGAGTCGGTCTAGTCCTGGAAATATCCCTAAAAAATTTCCCTAAAAAATATACATATGCTATACCATTTTGTGGCCTTGTATATATCGGAAGTCTCGAATCGACAACAGGTGCTCCTTCGCCTGTATCAACCATGTGCAATGCATGCGTTTATATATATATATATATATATATATATGTATGTATATAAATTGCATATGTATGCATTTGACCTATGTGCCAGCAGCCAAAGATCCTTACGGTACTATTCGCCGTTGCAGTTGCTAATGCCTTCACTGAACCGAATACACAGTATACTGTTGAAACGAGTCCTGCATCCGAATGGATTTTCGCTCCATACTTACTGTGCATTTCCGTATCCAAACAAGCCCAAACACAAATGGATTAATTAATCACCGGAAGTACCGCACTAAGAGAAAATCCGTACCTATGAATATAAGAGGAGGCATCGCGGAATTAGGATGGCGATATGAAGGATTTTCAAGGTAGGAAAATATTATAAATGATGAACATTCCGTTATTTTGGAAAGTCGATACTGCTCATTATGATACAGGACGATCGGTGTATCGTAACATATTGATGGATGGGTCGGTGTCTATTTTTTTCTCTTACGATTTTAATTAAGGGAGGATACTACTGTGACAGCCCGGAAAAAGGTCATTATTTTAAATGTTTTTTTCTGCTAGATTCTTTATTTGGGATTTGGAAATAAGATATGTTATTAGCATACTTTAAACTCATTTCGTGTAATTTTTTATTCAAGAAATTTTTTAATTGCTTGTGAATAACAATGTGGTTTAACGGCCTGATTGATAACTTGACAATGGTTGGTTTAAAGAATGAAAATAAGAAAGTTTCGTAATATATATAAATGTAGTTTTTGTTGCACGTGGCTGTTTTTAAAAAATCATGTAATGGCGAGTGTTAAAAAAAAGTGTAACATTGGCGAAATTTTGATTTGTATTCGCGGGCTCAAAGAATACTAAATGTATAAAAAGGCCACGTACAACGATGCCTACTATAGTTATGGAAATTTTTTTTTTTTTTTTTCAAATTGAACATCAAACAATTATAGCTAGAGTTATGATTCCGGCTAGATCGAGAAAAGTCGTTTTAAAAAAACGCGATTGAAAGTTTTAGTATATGTAAATCGTTCCGCTATTTGCTCTTACTAAATCATCTATAGTTTGGGCAATTTCTTCAGCATTTTCTTCACATATATTCTTGAATATGTATATATACTTTTATGTTATTGTTATGTTATGTTATGTACTGTTTTGTTATTATGTATTACTTTTTTAAAGAATATTTGTTTTTAGTTAATTGAATTACTTCGAATTAATATATATTCTTTTATTATTTCTAATTACTATTTGCATTAATATCATTGTTTTTTATACTTCTACTGATCTGACATTTATGCAGAATTTTCTTTATAAATAACAGACTTCGCTTCACTTGAATATAATGGTTCGCGATGTATGCAATGCAAGATTGAATTCACAGAGTTCCTCTGCTACGCCAAAAATTTTACAGTAATCAAGAATTTCGAATGCGAGTTCAGCAAACTTCTGGCAACGCACACACACGCACACACACACATATATATATCGTATATATAAAAACTTGTATATATACGAAGCTTATATATCGACTTCCTCTATTTCGTTTTAATGTCAGTACAGAATTGTCCATATTCGCGAACTGGTCGGTATTTCGGTTAGGAGACTATACATAAATTTCCGAAATCGCTGCAATATAACTGTGCAGTTCCTTCAAGAGTATCTATACCCGACCGAGCGAGCACTTCATTTTATGCAGCACATGCACATTGAAATTTTTATATGTCAGCGCATAGCAATCTGAAGGCTGGCTCGACTATCTCATCCATCGTTTAACCAGAGCCTTCGCATATAAAATCACGAAGTTTGGTCAGCGGGCCAAGTCGAAGTACACCGTTCTACATGCAGATTCGTTCGATTCAAGATTGCGTATCGGATTGAACCATGCTGCTTATTAAAGGAAAATCAAGTTTATCTTCATACGTTAAAAGCATTGTTTCGCCATATATATTCGGTCAGTCAGAAAGAACGATTTTCTATTAGATAGCGCTACTCATAAACTGCAAATTCGGTTTCATTAACAGCTGTCATACTTCGAAGCATTGACAGCTATCTTTGAAATCTAATATGTGTCAATTCCAAAGACGGTAAATGAAATATTTTTTCGCTCTCAATATGTCAAATTACGTGGAAAATGTTGACCAGCAGACATGATAAAGTTCATACATTGTAAAGTCCAAATTGTTGCTGCATGACATGCTGCAAAAGCAGTCCAAGATACGTTGAAAGCACTCGGATGGGAAGTGTTATCCCACCTGCTGTATTCACCAGACTGGTTTCCATCGAATTACCACTTGTTTCGATCGATGACCCGGTACTTGCCGAGCAGCACGTCACCAACTTCAAATAGATTTTTTTCAAATGGCTCGATAAATGGATCGCATCAAAATGTAAATAGTTTTTCACGATGGCTAGATTTCGAAAAATTGGGGAAAAGTTAAAGAGAATCATGGCAATTGGATTAAATAAAATATCTTTGACCATCTTTGCAGAATAAATGATTACTTTGGGATAAAAACATCGAAGTTTACAGACAATTTTGCAATCAAGAAAATAGGAAGTATTTACAATAACATTTATGGATTTTTCGTGATAGGAATATTTATCTAATTGGATAATTAAAAATGCTTCTATACAATTCGCGCGAACCTTTCTTCCTAAATTATATTGTATTGTTATAATTAATATCGAAACTCGTTCTATTATCGAAAGACCAGTCTTCAATGACTTTTCGACGTTTAGCGGTGTTAAGCTTCAAATTCTTAAGACACCATTTTTTCACTTCGCAGTTTTATATCTTACAATTAGAGTCTCAACTATAAGTTGCATAAAAGGTTTCGGAAAAATTCCAAAAAATGGTCCAAGTACGACGATTTTTGTGAAGCGTCACGACGAACCAACCCCCTGCAATTTACTGTTTTTTATTTTGCATTTTCCTAAAAGCTGTTTTATAAAACGGCGTAAGTCGTATCGCAGAATCTATTCCTCCGACCGTTTTTAAATTCCGAGAAAGCACAGCTTATAATATTTTCTATCACATGACCTGATGAGATTGTTAGATATATTTATTCATTTGCTAATAACAAATAAAGTACACGGTTCATACGAAATCATTATTATACACAAAGTACATTTTTTACTTTTCAAACTCGTTTTTCCTCCCTGCCAGAACCACTGACATCGATTGGCCATGCAACAATGGCGACACTTTGTTTAAATAACAATGACTTCATAGTTTATCAATATTTTCCAATAAAAAAAGGTAAATATTCGGAAGTGGGGCTCCTGCTAGAATCAGGCAAATTTTCTGCAAGGGTTCAAACAAACCGAAACAACCTTAAACAACCCTGAAACAAACTCAAACAACCCTAAACAACGTTAAACAACCCTAAACAAACTTAAACAACCCCAGACAACCCTAAACAAAAATTAGCCTGATTCTAGCAGGAGCCCCACTTCCGAATATTTACCAAAAAAAATCTCAAACTCGGCAAGACTTTGCATCAATTTTGACTTAAATTTCAACCTCGTTATCCCAATACACTCGACAGAAAAAATATTTAAAATCTACCCCTTTTTAGGCCCCAAATCTCTATGCGGACCGGTATAAGATTCTTCCGAAACTTATTTTTCTCGCCGTCTCGGCAGGTACACCGGGAATATTTTCTCAGTGGATAAACCAGCGTCTGCAGCCTCGCCAAATGTGTCCAGTCCTGTGCGCGTACATTTGCAAAGCTCTCCAAACGAATCCGGCCAACCTGTTTAAATATTTGGATCAATTTCAGTCTCATTGCCACACGGAGATTCACTTGCAGATGAGTTTTGAATTTTCGATGAAATTTCGATGCACCGAGCGCGCAGACAAACAATTCTCGTAACAAACTTTGTGACATACAGGCGTGTGAGTCGTCGCTGGGAAGTTAATAGAAGGTGACAAGAGAGGAAGAACGAGACGAGGATCGGTGCATAATTTGCAATGCTCTTTGACTGCGATGTAGCCTTTAATCTACCAGGGATGATTAGGGATGTTTGATGATGTAAGAACTGTGTGTATACGAGTGTGCGAGCCCAAAGTGTCCTTTCTGCGGCGATATGCAGAGGGCGGATCAGACGGAAGGGCCAAGGGCGTAACGATGGTGGGGCAGGATGGACCCCCCGGGTTCATGTAGTCAAGCGAAAAACACATGAAAAATCGTTCAATATTGACGTTTTAAAATTAATTCGAAATTAATAGAGTAGGAGAAACTACGAGTGGATAATTTTACTTTTAAGCGTTTCAAATAAAATCATATTAAACCGCCTTTAAATTGTTCGCCGGCTATGTACTTTGATTGTTTTTTTTTTTAAATACATATCCACACTAGGCTCGCACAAATTTGAATTATATTTTTTCCCTTTTTCTCGCCATCCAATTATCTTCTTTAAGGCCTTATATACCCGATTTCGCCGATTTTCTGAAGGTCTTTTCATATATTGACAACATTTTTTTTAGAGATCATTTACGCGGATGGTTAAGTATATGTAAAAAAAATCAGAAATATTACAAATATTTCTGATTTTCATATATAACAAATGGCGGAGATATAAGATAATAAAGCAATGTATTTTTTTTGCGCGCGCGTTGATGGTGACAGCTTTCCACATCGAGGTGGGTGTCCGAAAAAAATGAACATATTTATAATTACATAATGAATGTATCTTCAGTGTGAACCAACAATATTATTTTTTTTTTATTATTATAATATAAATTCGAGACTTAAAATTGTTTTACTTCATTTTCTGTCGGTATTTTATTTTTTATATTTATTTGGGTCGTTGATTTTTTTGTTTCTGTGGTTCACACGATAGCTAATGATACTAAGAATATGTTGTAAAAATTTCGAAGCGATCTAAACCTTCGTTCAAGAGTTAGAACTTTCGCGAGGTTCAAAAAAGTGAATCGTGGAAAAAGGGCTTTGAAGTTGGCGGTCGGGCGCGCCGCGCGGTATCTATTATAAATGCAATTTTTCGAATTTTTCAATTCTGTAAATCTTAAAATATTCCTATTCATTCAGGCTAATGGAATCAAAAATTTTAAAAAATGAAGAATTTTGAAATTTTTCGCGTATATAAGGCCTTAAGGAAAAAAAGAATTGTCGCCAAAGCCGCGGGTGGTAAAAAAATATTTAGAGGTCGCTCAAACCTCCCAAAAATGCAAATTTTCATTAACAAAACGATTTTTTTGTCCACTTCTCACTCATGAATTTTACGCTTTATAATTTTTAAATTAACCTCGCGGAAGCTCCAGCCCGCCAATGAATATTTAGTGGTCGCTTAAGGTTTCCGAAATTTACCATTTCTGCCAAAAATAAATTGCTTCGACGACAATTTTTGTTTCCTTTAAAGAAGATAATTGGATGATGAGAAAAGGGGGAAAAAGAGCTCCAATCTGTGCCACCCCAATGTACACCGATTACGCCGTATTGGCTGGTTCGATTTGAATGGCTGCTTCTCTGCTGTGTAGGGAAACACAGCGATGTGGTCCTCCACATGCTATGCCAGGATAAGGAAAGGCTGCAGACGAGCTGAGCAGGCGCGAAAATTTTGCTACGGTATATGGTTTGTACACGATTGATATCGATTACAGTTTATAGAAAAATGATTCAATAAGTACTTCATATCGACTCCTTGTTTTTGCCCTCTTCGAGAGCAAGTACTGACTACGCTTCTGGGAGAGGGCAATGACAATTACCCGTACATAGAGACTATAGGAATAATGCATTCTGACCATTCTAAATATATTGGCCTACCAGCCGATATTATAACACTCGCCCTGGCCACCTCGAAAAAGCGAGGAAACATATCGCGCACGCGGTGTCAATTCGAAACGTCATTGTCACAAGTCTTTTCGTTTTCTGAAAGATTCAACAGCGACGTAAATTCCCGGCTGTGCATTCCTATTGATAGCTTCGCCAGACGAGTCAGTCCGGATGACCCAGTCTCATTCGATCAACCGTAACTATATTGTGCCTTCAGCGGAATTAACTCGCTGCAATTCCTTGTCTTTGTCTGATCATGCTTCAATATTATCGATTTTCACGGAAATAACGCTGGGTATATTTTCGTTTACGCTTCAAACAGTACCGAAGATAACAATCGTACATATGCATTATCTTCAGATTTACTCGGAGAGTTCGAACAGAAGGTAAACATTTTTTGCAATCTTCCAATTTTTTGAACTATCGACTAATATTTCCAAACAAATCCAAAATGGGATACTTCTTGACAGGTAAATACATTGAAAAATGGAGTAGATCATATACTTCCTGCAAACTAGTACAACAAATTATTATTCTTTTATTTTATTTGTAATTATACCTAAAGGGAGTTTTGATCCAATATAAAAAATTGGAAAATATGTATATAATATTAGAAATTGAGTGAATGTTACGTTTATCAATTTGTACAAATGGCGATTTTGGACTTAATTTATTTGAAAGACCAAAGGGTGAATTGTTAAATATTTTCGGAATTTATTGGCAATTGACAATTGTAAGTTGTACTCATTTTTTTGCGTTCTGTACTATCGAGATCGTGCGTTTCTATTTTGAATTCTGCGTTAACGGGTTGCACTTACGATTAGTTAGCGGCTGGAAAAAAGAGGTGTTTTCGTGATTTATTTTGGAAACAAGTGCAGGTTTTTGACGTTTTTTTTCTCAAAGTAAAGGGTATCATTTTAAGTATCTTTGACAATTATGTTTTATTGGGAAATATTTATAAATAACGGAGATACAGTATATTGCACAGACCGCTGTGCAAAAAAGGTCCTTCGCGATGACCACTCCTGCTCGGGAACAAATCATCTGAAATAAAAAAAAACCCAATGGATTTAGTTTATGTACCGTATGATCTAGTCTTTAATTGACGGATTCAATCAAATAATGTTTTTTGAAAAAATGGTCGCCGATCAAAAGTGATCGTCGAAATTTCGATGAAAAAAACACTCTATTTTCCTTGATATAAAAAAAAAGTATGCATTGAAAAAAATCCTTCGATTAAGGACTACCTTTTAATATACAAAAAATATCTGCAAAATTTGAAGTAGATCGGGTTAGTTGTTTTTGAGATATTTTCAACGGACTAACTTGAAATTTTCAGAGAATATTTTTGTAAGGTTACATTATAAGAATCGGTCGAAAACGAAAAATCGGTTTTTTCAAAGATTCCAACTAGGTCCAACCCCTCAAATCTGAATACTCCTCAGTCATTTTTTCAATTACACATCTAGACTATGACGATTTTTATTACAATACAGATTGGCGATTGTATGGTATGCCGATGGAAAAATTATCGCCAGATCGTTTTCTGGCATTCTTAAAAACGCATAAAAATCTGACTATGAGAAAATCCTTCCCTTCCCAACAAATGCCCAACGAAGGGCCGTAAGGCCGTATCCGTAAGACGTGACATCACAGCAATGCCAAAGTCGAGTTTTCCCGAAAGCCCATTCCTCGCAAAAATTAGCGAAACAATTTGCAACTCTCAAGTACTTATTTTTCGTTTTTCCTAGGCATCGTTGGTATTAATATATGCAAGAAAAAAAAGCAAAAATAACTTTAAAGAGCTTCGGGAAAATTTCGCGTCACTGGGCGATTCCGTAAAACGAAGAAATTTCCATACATATTGTGAATATGCAAACTTGATTGCCAATGAGAAACGCGGCGCAACATTCGCTCCAGCTTTCAAACAAATGTATAATTCCGTGATACATTTGTTTACCGATGGTTGGTTCGTTCGTTCGATCACCGAAACCGCCAGCCGCACTCAATCGGAATCGCAATGTCGAGCGAGGCTGTAACAAATGTGTCGAGGAATTCCGTCTGGGTGTGCGTTTTCGGGGTGAGTGCGGAAGCCGCTTCGAAAGAGAAGGGAAGAAAAAACAACAACGGAAGTACAAAAGCGTCGAAACAATTTCAACGTCATAACCATCGTTTAGTCAGACGAGTTGGTAATTAACGAAATGGACTCTTAATGGGCAAGAACCATTAGGACGCCCCGCGTGACTGAATTTCTTTAATAGTCGAGCGCTCGCATTCAAGACCCTTTATTCCCTCTGCTTCTCACGACATTCTTAACTTTTCGTCCGTTTGCACAGCAACGGTGGAAACGTATCCGAAAGGAATAACAAATTAATTCGTATATGCGAGAAAGAAATATATACAGGACGCATAATCAAAAGTACGTATAATATAGTTTTGTCATATTCCGGTTGTTTCGTAGAAAACGCGAATATATATTCACGGGGGGGTCGAATGCCCCACAAGGGACTTGTTCTCCAGCCCAAAGCTAACCGAGCCGAGCCGAGAGGGGCATTTGAATGAGTCTCTCTCTCTCTCTCTCTCTCTATATATATATATTAGACTGATTAAAAAAAAAAATTTCCTTCTGGACTCTTGTGCTGCTGTTGGGCACTAATAAAAGAAAATTTCCCTAAAAAAAATGGGCGTGGTCACTTAAACTTTAGAGGTGGCTATCTGGACTTTTTATTATTTTTTTCATGATTTTACTTAATAAAAATGATCATGGTATTAGATTATACCGGAAATAGAATAAATAAAGGAAATAGTATGTTTCACAGCTGTTTCGCGACGAAGAAAACTATATCGCACACACATTGAATCCCTAGAAAACAAAATCGAAAATATTATTATGAATCGTTAAATAAATTGAGCCCAAACAGCATTTCAAACGCTGTTTAATAAAACATAATAAATTATTATTTTGACGACTTGTTTTATCATCGATAATTTAACAAAAACTGATAATAATAATGAACGAAATAATGAATGTATATGTAGTAGTACAGAATCTTTTATTTCATATACAACCTTGCGGGCTTTTTACATTTGCCCCTGTCTTGCTTTCCTTCTTTCTTTACAAGGCTTCTTATTATTAATCATCAAACCTCAATCCTATTATCGTAGCGCTTCTTGCGTTCATACAAATTCCTTCCCCCCTTTCGTGCCTTCTTTCGCTTTCCTTATCTCGGCTCCTCTGATCCCTTTTTCCTCGCTATATTCTCAAAATGGCCCGCAACTTCACACATCTCTTCTACTAAATCCTTTCCCTCTAGTGCCTTTCTCCACCATAGGGAAATTTCCTTTTATTAGTGCCCCACAGTAGCAGGAGAATCCAGAAAGAAATTTTTTGTTTTGAAGCGGTCTAATATATACATATATATAAAACACACACACACACACACACACACACACACACACACACACACACACACACACACACACACGCGCGCGCGCGCGCGCGCGCGCGCACGCACACATTCAAAAATAAATGAGTATATATATATATATATATATATATATATATCACTTTGAGCGAAACGATTTTTTTTCAGTCATACCAAAGAATGTATTCCCGTATTTTTATGCAACCAATTTGGAAACCAAAAAATCGTACCGATACCGAATAATCCGACACTAGCTTTAAATCGCATTCCGACAATTGCTTTACATCCGCCTTAACTCCATCCCGAACAATTTTAAGCCGGACGAAAATACGTTTACTCCCGCCCCGAAGATCAAGTTGAGCTTCTTCCAAGTTCGATCGTATCATAGACTGAACGATCACGAACACGATTTTCGATCGGATCACACGATTAAGAGTGACAAGAGAAAGAAAATGAAGAAAAAAAGCGAAGCTTCGCCGAAAAATGTGACCGTGTAAAACCGAAACATTTCGAAAATTCGGCGCACGTAGTGTATAATAGCAACGAGGGGGAGGATTGTCACAGTGAGACGTCAAGGTAGAATTTTCCAACAAAGGGTGAATCGGCGCAGTGAGAAAAACCGAGGGAGAGTGACAAAGAGCCAGAGATAGAGATAGAGAGAGAGAGAGAGAGAGAGAGAGAGAGAGAGAGAGAGAGAGAGAGAGAGAGAGAGAGAGAGAGAGAGAGAGAGAGAGAGAGAGAGAGAGAGAGAGAGAGAGAGAGAGGGAGAGAGTGAGAGAGAGAGAACGATAGAGCGCGGGCGCGAAAGAGAGAAAAACCGGGGATAATAGAGGGTGCGTTCGACAAGAGGACATAGCTCTGCTCACGGCGGGGCGGGAGGACGCGGGTTTTACTGTGCGCGGACTCTCATCCACCAACGTAGTCGATGCCACCACGACGACGCGGACAGAGACAGAGAAACAGAGCGAGAGAGAGAGAGAGACTAAGGGACAGAAATAGGAGGAAGCGAGGGTGGTAGAGCAAGGGTGAGTGCGAAGGGGTGGCGCGAGACGGTTGTGAGGGGTTGACGGTGCGCGCTTTCCCCAGTGAGGAAGACACGCCCTGCAGGTCGATACCGGAACCAACGCATCCATCGGTATCCTGCAGTTGCGCTATTCTATATATATATATATATAGAACGTATGATCCTTGAACTGACCTTCATATAAAGTTGCTTCCATTGATATAAAGGTGATTTCGAAGACATCGGGGCTTATTATTAGTCGATGTCAAACATGGGGACAACTGACTGCAATCAAGTCCTCCGAGAGGAACATCTTCAGAATTCTCATTCCCCATATCTGGGCGACAATTGTCGTGGAGGGCCTATTGGATTTCCATACTTGTTTCCACTGATAGGGATCCAATGGGTCATGGCATTGGATCCCTGTACTAAAACGTCAGGCTCGTACATTGAATTCTAATTGGGATTCCCCATAGAAATCCAATGTACGAATCCAATTTGAATCCTAAACGATTCCCACATTATGAAACAGAATCCTACACGTTTCTTGATAGATCCCATTGCATTCGGTACGTTGAGCTTTCTGAACGAAATATATAGTTAAACAAAGCATGTGGATTTAAAAAAATGTAAATCTTTTCTTTGAAAAACTATAAATCGCTGGAGAAAGTATATATCAAAAATCTATTTGAATCGCATCACTGAAAATCTTCTGTAATTATCGTTTGTTATTTATTTTCCTGCATTATAACATAGTATCACGAAACACCTGCATGCTCACGAAGCGTGTAGATTATGTTTCAACACGCCGAGATTTTTCTCGTGATTTTTCACATATTTTCGATTCGAACATGTAGAAATTGTCAAACGGTGTTCATCAGGGAAAAGTACAGGCTCCAATTGGATCCCGATGAGGACTTCCTCCTATACGTGATGTCCTCAACAAATCCCTACAGAGATGTGGGTGCATCTTGGGACTCCCCAACAAATTCGTGCACGGAATGACGAATAGATTTTTTTTTGTACATTCAACAAATTCCCGTTGAGAATTTGAAATAATCAAAATTCTCAAACGACGTCAATCGGTAAGTAGCGCGGAATCCACTTGGATTCCCATGTGGACTCCCTACGTGCGGCACCTCTATCGAATCCCTATATGGATGTGGTAGGGTCCGGGGACTCCCCAACAAATTTATGCACGGGTAAATATATACCAGGTGTAGAAGTATGAAACCGGATTTTTTTTGTAAAAATTACACGGCTGTTGTTTGAAAATGATAAAAACGAATGGAGATGGCTTTCTGCGTCAAACTCAATTTTTGTTGACTTTGTGTATCATCTTCATCCAATAAGGCTTGCAATTCGTTGTCCGCGAACTTTTTCGATGGTTTCCCACGCTCTTCGTTTCTCACGTCAAAATCATCAGTTTTGAATTTTTTGAGCCACTCGAAACACTGTGTTTTACCAAATGCTTCGACATTTCGAATGCTTCGACAAGCATTCGATGTGATTCTGCAGCAATTTTCCTCAAATGATAACAGAAAACCAATGCTGTCCGCAAATCGTAGTTCGTAGGCACAAAACTCGACATGTTTAAGGTTATAGAAAAACATACCGGTGTAGGGAACTTGGGTTGTTGTGTATTGAAGATCTTCGTCAGCTGTTAGAAGGAGATGATGGCGCTGCAGAAGCGGTCTTACGGTCCCTAAACTGATGGCTAGCACCATCTATAGGGAAATTCCGGTTTCATACTTCTACGCCTGGTATACGAAGGCATCTACAAATGACGTATAAACGTTTTTAGGCTTCTACACACTATCTATCTTCACACATCACCGACACTGGACCACCATTACCTCTTGACCATATACATATATTGGAAAATTGAATAGGTTCGCGCTGTTTTCTTTTTTTTGTAAAAAATAATGCTCCGTTATAAAAAAATAATCCCTAGTGCCTTCCAACGTTTCGAAACTGTTGGGTGATCAACTCCTAATGATTCTGCAAGTTCAACTAGCGTCTGACACGAGCCTTCATGAAGTAATGCCTCCAATTCATCACATCATTCATCATCAGAATCATTATTTTTGCAACCCCTAAACCAATCTCTGCATGTTGCTTCCAACAGAGCATGGTCGCCATGAGTCTCAGCAAGAATGTCGTGTTCTTTAGCTTCAAGTTCTTTTTTTATAAAGTAGCACAGTAAAATTGGTTTGCAACTCGGCGAAATGAGGTACACTGAATTTCCAGTTTGCCTATAGTACTTCCCCATCGATGCGTTACCATCTTAACTATACACGCATGCAGTTCTGGTAACGCCATCACTTGGAAAACAGCGAGAACATGTTCAACCTCCTAATATTTATAGCCACTCCGGATAACACAAAAAAGGAACCGGCGTTTTTCCCCCTCACTCTCTTCATTTTGACACGTTTGGCGTTTTTGCCAAACTGCTACATTTCCTCGTCACCGAAGGAGTCCTCCGCGCCGCCCCTTGTTATCCGCCCAGTCTCGCACGACCTCCGTCTCCGGGAGTGCCCCCCACGGTCGTCGACAGCCAAAAACTCACGAAGTCGCAGCTCTGGGGGTGAAGATACTCGCGACACGCGCTGTGCTCGGTCGCAGATGGCCTTACAAATTACTGGAAATCGATCCCTTGTATAGGGGAGCACGACGGGTGGGGGTGGGCAGGGCCGTTTTGGTGAAGCTGGCGATACTGCGGTACGCGTATCGAGTGGGTGCGACAGTCCGTGAATTTTAATACTTTTTTCATACTTTTTTGGTTCGGAGCACGTTGTGGCTTTGGTGAAAAATGCGATGAAAGCTAAATAAACAAACTAGGGAGGAGCGTTTCGGTATTGCTCCATTTGGTTTTTTAAATATTGACAGATGTTCGAGTCGAAGTGCCCTAAAAAATTAAGATAATACATATTCCCTGGAAAACTTGTTATCATCGATATTCCTTCGAAAAAAATGTAACTTCGGAGTAGTACTGGTCCGTGCTAGGTCAGACCTCGGGACAGTCTAAGCTTTCGACGCTTTTAATTTACGCGTGTATTTAGGCCCTAGGCAAAAAAACGTTGAACAAAATTCAGAGCCCTCCGCTGGAATATCCTGAAATTAAGCAGATTCTACTCGCCATGGGCGTTGGCGTGGAAAGTTCCACCCAAGAACAACATTTTTATTTTAATTTTATCCTCGACAGAGGATTAACGACGTGCGAGGTGGCTCGGGACCCACCATTAAGCCCTCGGAAATGCCAGTTTTCACGCATTTAAAACCGACGAAGGGCGCATTCGAAGGGTCTGAATCTTAATTCGGGTCTATGAAGATACACACTCGGGACTGCGTGTAGCTGGAGAATGGATTATATTTACATAATAGGGCGCACGAACTTCATGCTGGACCGGGAGTTGGCGTTATTCCATATATTGCTGGTCCTTGTTTGCTGGTGATTCTTAATCTTACGGTCAGTCATTTGTCAATCCATTAGTGAGATAATCTTAGTGGATTGCAATTGGGAAACTCCCGAGTGTACTAGCTCCGCTGGAACGGTGTATGCCCTTTAGGAAATGTCAGGACTTACTCCAAAGTATTCCATTGAGGGTATTAAGGGGCTTCAGCCATCGTGACTTCCAGACGATTTTTCACTGCAATTAGTGTACTCTGAATATTATATATATATAATGTGTCTGACAACGGATGTAAGGATGTAATGTCGGTTATCACCACAACTGGTTCTTTTGAAGAAGGCCCTTCATTTTTTTGCAACCAATTTGAATCGTTGATTTTAAGTGGTCTGCGTAGGCTTGATGTTCCAAAAATCCGATATGATTTATCGCATAGTGTCAAAGTAGAGGCTTTACTTTAATTTGCAAGAAAGATTTTCTATGAATTCTAAAAGTTGATCGTCGTTATAACGATTTTTGTAAAGGGCCTGTTGAGAATTAACGGCGAAGGGCATTTATCCTCGAAAATCTTATACTAATGTATAAATATGAAATATCTTATAAATAATAATGTTATTAATATAATTTTATAAATAATACATTGAAGAATTCTTCTCATCAGTACTGTGAGCAAACAGAGTAGTACAAATTTATAATTCGTAAATGAAAACGTAAATTTTGTCTCACTGCCCTTACTACCTTTTTACTTTTTGGCGTTTCTTTGCGCAACTACGTTTTATGAAAAGTTGTACGTCGTATTTCAAAATCCACTTCATATTCGGACAGAAGATAGTTTACAACATTTTCTATCCTGTGACAGAAAGATTTTCTTATGTGTTTATTCATATGTTAAAAACAAATCACTGAAGTTGTTTTGTTTGTCGAAAATCGAGGTGGTTTTCTACTACTTGCCATGTTCTCATTTTTCTAAATTTCAAATAAGTATCCGATCATACGAAAGTTTTATTACCATACTAGACGTATACTTTTTTCATTTCATACTAGATTTCATACATACATTTCACATGCTAGGAGTATACATTTCTAGTATGTATACTAGAATTATACATAATGAGTTATACATAATATACATTTATGTATACTAGAAGTATACATTTTCATTTCAGATCACCCTAGTTACTAGAAACATATACTGGGGTTAGCCACGCAGCAACAGCACCACTTTGTTTTAATAAAAATAACTTCATTATTTATCAATATTCTTGAACAAAAAAAAACTCAAACTTGGCAACAGTGTTAATTAATTATGTGTAAAATCTCGCCTTGTGATCCCGATACTTTCGTCATTAAAAGAAGTATAGAAAATCGTCTTTTGTCTTAACGTCTTTTGGGGCTCAAGCTTACGTAGACGGACAGAACGGCTTTTGAAATGACTTGTGTAAATGTGCTTTTGTTTTTGTGATCACATTATAAAATATGCATTTATCTGAAGATGGTTTTAAAGACATTGGGATCTCAATTATATTAAGTATGGAGAATCTGTCTACTATGAGAACGGTTTTTGTTTATACATACATATAGATATATAGGGTGTCTCAAAATAGCCTGATATTTTGATTTATCAATAAAACGTATTATTTATTTGAAAAGTACGAATACTTTGATTTTAACATAAGGTACAAACATGGACGTTACGTGTGGAACACAATATCCGACAAATTCGCTTGGCAAAAATTTGCTTGCTTGATAAATTTGTTTGCAAACAAAGCTACCTCGTTCAGCAGAGAAAGAAAGAAAGTCCAATGGCGTCAAATCGCACGATCTTGGTGGCCAATTCACATCGCCGTGGCGCGAGATAACACGATCATGAAACTTCGTCTGCAATAACTGCAATTCCATGCCGTTCATGCCATTTATCGGATATCGTGTTCCGTACATAACCTCCATGTTTGTACCTTATATTGTAGTACCTTAGGTGTAGTAAAAAAAAATCCATTATTTTTACCTTCAATTTCGTGCAACAATAATGGATTTCTTTTTACTACGCCTTTTTACTACGCCTAAATAAAAACATTCGTACTTTTCGACCATATTATACGTTTTATCAATAAATGAAAATGTCAGATCATTTTGAGATACCCTTTATGTATGCATATTCATAAAATCTGTACGTGTATGGGTTTCCGTAACAGTTATTATGATTATGGAAAACAGAAGTAGGATAGTCTCGTTCGTGGCTTTCATTGAAAACAGATAGACCTTGCTGGGCCAGAGTCAACATTTACTCATCTCTACTGCATTAAACACCGGCGTCTCTCCTCCATCCACCCACCTCGGACATTGATCAGAAAACTTCTCCCTCGCCGAGAATTGCTAATGCCTCTACCCGGAGCATTTTAATTACTCGAGCGGCAGAATGCGATTAAAGACGAGAGTAGTAACTGTGCGGAAGCAATGTAGGGGAAACGGGAAGGCGCGGAAGGGAGCAAAGGGGCGGCAAGGGGGGAGCACAAAAGGGAGAAGTCGCTGGAGCAAATGGAAACATTCGGAAGTCCCGGACTTCTCTACAACGGAGTTATACGACACTCTTCCGGAAGGAGACAGAATTTAAAGCGCAAATGTCAAAAGACGAGTTCAACGTGTGCGCGGTAAAGAGCTGTTTAGCGCGAACATTACTGTGTTCTTTTGTATACTAAACCGCGCATCCATTTTCCACTTACTGTACTCCTCAATTATCCGCAATTCGTTCAATGAACAATGTATTTTTTTTTTTAATTCTCCACATTATAAAACAATTTTGACGCTGCCAATTTTTTTAACGGAGATTGGATTTGTTCTCTAGTTTGATCGAACGAACTGTCGAAACCTTCGATGTAGCGAAATTTCACACGTACAAACGAATTTTCGTCGCGTTGGAAAAATGTGTGTGCCCCTTTTCAGGCCTCTCGACAACGATGGTATCCTGAGGAAAAAAGATCCGATTTATCCGACAGATCCGACGAATCAGAGGGTCTTTTCGCGTATGGTTGCTGGAAATTTCGATTGTGCCCACGCCATCAATGTCTGACAAAAAGACCTCGTAATATTTTCGCATGTGGCGCGTAAATCCGATGAAACATTTTTATACATCAGGACCGCAATTGGCTCCTATTCAGTAGTGTATACATACATTTATAAACGTGCCTACACATGATTTCGAGGACGGTCCTCGTAGTAACCTGCTGTCCCCATACTCAATATCATGGCAATTCCAAGTCGTCAAAATCACCGTTAGCTAAATGCAAGAATAGCTATATGAACGTCATTTCAGGGACTGCCCTATCCTCAAAATAAACGAACCATTTTAACATAATTTTGAGAACCGTCTTCGACGCAGCTAGCTGTGCCGATAGCCACCATTTTATAGACATGTGGGGTTCAAAATATATTTTCTGATATATATACAAACACATATGGACCGCAAAAATACGGAATAGCAAATTTGAAGCTCACCGTGACATACGCCCACATACACGCAACTTGTTTCCACCAATATCCAAATCACCCATATTCGCAAAATCCGCTCGTCCTTGTGAAAACTTCCGTATTCGGAATAAATTCGAACATGTCAATGGTTCGATTCTTCCATTAGAGCATCAATTGAAAAAATCTTGTTTTTTTTCATTCCATATACCTTATATCTGCATAATTCGACTTACCCTTTTGCAATGAGCTCTCAATCTTATTTCCTCGTGAATGACGATTTATAACCATAAAAGAAAAACCAGCTCCATCGTAGAAGACAATAAATCCTCAATAGCCTCAGAAATGTTCCGAGACTTTGAAAAAAATACGCCGAGCGAAAACTGCGATTCAGATTAACACATTTTTTCTCAATCAAAAGACATAATTGTTGAACCTTCGAATACTTTGAATGACAGACTTTTTGTAGGTTTTTTCGCTCGATAAAGGATCGTTCGACTAAGAATTCAAGTTCAAACATTATTCTATTTAAGTACGCACTCGTTGAAGTATTTTTCTCGACTTTCGTTAAAAAAACGTAATCGATAAATTGTTTTGAAAATCTTCGACCTCCCGTTCCAGTTCTGCGAGGTGGCTTCGATTTATAAGTTGACTCGTGGAGAATTCCTCTCGAGATCCCGTGAATCTGTAATCATTTGATTAAAAAAAAGGAGCCAACAAACTTCCGTGTACATGAACTGTTCGTAACTTCGATAAAAAAAAAGACATAAAAAAAGAAAGTTCAGCCTAATCGTGCAAGATGGTCATTAGAGGAGGATAACTTGCAGTAACGTTTTTTGCTCCAACGACCTCAAAGAGAGGGAGAGAGAGAGAGGAGAGAGAGAGAGAGAGAGAGAGAGAGAGAGAGAGAGAGAGAGAGAGAGAGAGAGAGAGAGAGAGAGAGAGGGAGAGAGAGGAGTGGAGGGGACAGAGGAAAAGAAGGGGGAGAACGATATCTCGGATCCGCGCTTTTAAAAACTTCTAACCGGTATACCACTTTGTACAATGTTCGCCAGATAAGTCTCTCGCGGAGTGTTGGAGCGACCTCTCCCGGGGATTTCGAGGCACTATACGTACTTTTACTACCTCAATACACCATGGAATATATATACCCATATACGTTAATCGAGCTTTGCAAGTCGAGCGGAAGTCGCATTTGTACTTTAACACACGAAAGTTTTCGGAGCGCAGAGGTATGCCGCGGGTTTACAGTAGAAAAAGAACGAGCGAGAGGAAGAAGAAAAAAAGGAATTGTTGCACCCACGAGCCCCCGAATTCTCAACCGACCCCGTAGAGATAAAACGTTTCGGCAATATCGCCTCGATCTATCGATCTCAAAATTTACGATATATAGAACCTGACGCACGTATTTCGTATGCATTGAAATATGTTCGTACATCACCAGCCCATTTATTCACATGTGGGCCCACGAGCTCTACAACGCAATGGCTGTCACAACGTAAATAACATACGTCCATGCATGTATGACGGTATATGTAGGTGGTAAAAAAATACATACAAAAACCTATGAATATGATGAAAATATTATTTTCAAAGACATACAAATTCAATAACCCTTATTTGGACTCACGAGTTCCACAAGTACCCATCATTTTTCAATTTATTCACACACACCTCACACCTGCTTCACAGTATTTTCCATTCTACTTACAAGCGCATAGCACTTCGTTAAGGATCCTTGCAAAACGTGAAATCACCTGAATATTGAATAAAAAAAATTACGTTACAAATTTGACAGCTAAGATACACGAGCCTGACAGTTAGTCGTGGTATGTTCCAGATACTGATGCCAATCCGGAGCAAATGATACAAGAGGTTTACAGCACCAAAGCCTGTAAAAAAAATAATAACCTGCAGCGAGACAAAAGACGTGACTCTGCAGACCTCTCACGAGTCATGAACGAGAGACAGAAGGAAGAATATTATCATAATATACAGTACCGTTCCGTATCGTCGTCGTCGACTGCGAGGCGCCAAGGAAGATTCGAATACTTTGGGGGAAACGACGATTTCCCTTCCACCAAGAGACATTTATACCTATAGCCATCGGTACATAAGCTCGGGACTCCGATATTTATATGCACGTGTGCGTACGCTCACGCGGAGCCGCTAACGCACACGCGTTCATATATGCAGACATTCTTCTGTGAATCTTTGAAAGGAGAGACTCGTTGTAAATGGAGGTGGGACCAGTGCTCCCTGAAGTAACCACCCCTCTCGGGCTCCATAACACCCTTTTTCCCACTTAAAGTGCACTGTATATCACAGTACAGTCGGGTCTCACTTCGACTGAAGTCGAATCCAAGAAACCTGAAGCATTACCGAATCAGGTCACCAACCATGTATATCGATACGAGGCAAGTGAAGTATCCGAATTATTGGCAAGCCACGATTCCCCTTTGGTTTATGAACGTCCAACAATTTTCGTAAGCTCAATGTTCACAATTAAGCCAATAATACGATAACTAGGATATTTCAAGTAGTACAGTGGCAGCGCGAGTTCTTCTTGGCACGTCACACGCGGGCAGTGGTGGGATTCGGAACGTTCTCATTCGCTGGAGCGCTAGAGAGAGGGAGATCAGCGGTGGGAGGCGGAGCGACCTCATTCGCTTGAGCGCTAGAGAAGGGAGTCCATGTCTGGTTGCTGATTGGTACTGCGCACGTAGCAGGCCCATTTACCCCCCACGGTGCCCTACAAACTGCGCGGGATTCAACTGTACGCGGTCTTTCACGCCGTTCAGAGAGCTGCGTAACGACTCAGCGTGGATCTGCAGACACTGCAGGAAATATAAAGGTCAAAACTATTCCGTAATTTGGTACCAGGTGAATAAACATATCCTCTTCCGTATTCAAACATCTTCACAATCCGTGGGATACCATGGTGTTTTTTGGAAGTGGTGGTAGCCAGAAAACGAGATCTCCTGAATGTGAATTGAAAAAAAAGCGACTTTATTCACCGCAGACCGGTGTGCGCAACGAAAACCCATAGAAAAAATCACACCTTGACAAAAAAAAATCTTTACGGCAGGTTGAAAAGGGTAAATGCGAAGAAGATACGTGCGCGTCTGCTGAAGCCCGGATAAGATCTTGTATGCGGCGGGAAGGAAAGAGGCAGGGGGGAGGTGCGGAGGATCCTACGGGTATGCTTCTGGTTTGCCTCGGTAGAGCTCGTAATTAGGACGGCGGCACAGGCGACGTACCCTGGTAGCAGTGGCTCGAGTTGCCCTCGGCAAGCTCGACGTTTGCACGAGGACGCGCTAGATAGGCATGGAAGCTTTGCTGGAAAAACAGAAGGACGCCGAGAGGCATTGCCAGAAAAGGAAAGAGAAACGATGAGGGATCAAGGGAGTGAGGGACAGAGAAGAGGAAGGATGAGTGCGCCGCGCGTGATACGGCGCGAGTGGATGACTTGCATATCCAACTTCTGTGCGGCTACGTACTGCTTCATAAGCCGCTGGCATTAATAGGCATACGTAGGTGAGTGGCTATATACATATATAGGTAAGGAAATTTTCAACCCTTTATATCTTCGTAATGTTGGCTGTCGGGTCTGGCTGTTTCGAGGACGCTCCTTGAAACTTTTTGAAACAAAACGTTGATTTTGGCAGCAGGGCGGTCCTCATAATGCCTTGCATATCAATATCATTATATTCACCAGAATGTTACTTTGAAGACATTCGTTTTTTATTATGTTGAGTGTGGGGACAATAGGTGACCTGGAAGACACTGTTGGGGGACAAAGGTATTAAAAATCACTTTTTCTTATCTATATCAACTGGGTAAATCACTAGAAATTGGACATTTGAAGTTTGCACTGTCTGAAGTCGAGATGACCTCGAAATCTAATTGATGCTTGCACTAAAAAACATCTAAGACCATGAAAACTTGAAAATTGTTCACTGACTTATTTGTCTGAATCCAATATTTGTAGGAGCTTTCAAGAATGCAGCTTTCTAGTGACTCACCCGATATATGTGCTTACCTATGTGCAACCCACTGATGGTATGCCTAATAGCCTCCCCCCATGCCTTTCTACATTTACCCGATACACCACAGCAAACTCAATCATCTTTCAAAAACTCTGGATCCTCCATCCAAACCCAAACAAACGTGGTCAGTTTTAGTGCACACGATACATTTAATTGACAAGAGATAGGGACAATTTTCTAAAAAGATTCAGCATCGGAAATATGTCGTTCTAGAATAGTTCGTCAATCCAACTATGCAGTTAGAATATACCAAGAGGGTATGACATAATTTGACAATTGAAGATCCGAAAGTAAGCAATCAGTGACAAAGTTATTTGAAATTTTCTGATAAATATCGCGAATATGAATGTGAGGACAAGCGAAAAAATAATCAAGGAGCGATGTCAGCAATCTCTTGAATTATTGAATTTCAATAATACCGCAACTCAGGCTAGAAACCGCGTGGCTGATTTTTTTTTCGGAAATTGGTACTTTCCAAATCAGGCACGAAATAGCAGGGTGAGTATCCTTAAAGCTGCACCGTGGGATATTCGTTCAAGATCCTTGAGCATATTCTCGAGAATGCTCTCGAGGATACCCTTGAGAAAGTAATGGATAACCTGGGAACTCGCTAACTCGACCAACAGTGAAGATCCACTCTATTTTGTTTGGGTTAGAGGTTGTTTCGATTTGTTTGGGTCCGTTTGTGACAAACGAACAAACAACATTCCACCATCTATATGTATAGGTAGAAAGTCGTTCGTAAAAATCAGGGTGTTTACACAAATTCTTACTGACAAGGGTATTGTCGAGCGTCTAAAGAGGTCCGAAGAGCGTGGTTGTTGTTGATTCGCATCTTCAAATATATACGATGGCGCATCTCACTCCTTGTGTACACAGAGAGGACTTCAGAAGCATAGAGTTTTCAGCAAGTACCTCGAAAAGTAACCCCCAATGGACTAGAAGCCCCGAAGTCGTATCTGCAACACCGTCCATCACTTTCGGTGTATACGAAATACCGTCGCATCCACCGCTGCGTAATTCATTCGTATTAAGAGCTTTGTTAATTAACTGGCCCACCGAGAACCCTTCAATCAATTGAAAATGTTCCATCTTAAAGGCCGAAATGTACGTTATCAAAAACGTCAATAGTCAATATACGTTCGATCGTCACAGCTATACCGCCTGGGTTGCTTACAGAAGAGTTCCTCATGATACCTTGTCAGACTTCAGTCAACAATTCAAAGACAAACACAAAAAGACGAGGACCTGGCACTTGCGCATGCTGTACGAAGCTCTTATTTCCAGCCAATTAGCACTTGTAAATACTGGACGGAGCCATTATTCGCTGCTAATTGAGGTATCCGACCCAGCCGAGCTTTCCCGTTATCAAGAAGGGTAGACCAACTAATATTTCGGTGGGGCTGCATCACGTTTTGCCTCTACGTGCACGAGGTGATTCGGCGATCGACCGGTCGAGGCTATGCCAGCCAGTTCCACGAAGTCCATAACCAGCGATTGATGAACCCCTGGTTGCCGTTGAGTCCTGGCAGCATATGTGTTATACACGTGAATCCGCTTATTACCTCAATACTCATCTAACCATACGGGAAAGCAAGAAGGATTAGTCCATCAAGGGATGATAGCATCGGGGATAACGACGGCACCGGGGAGGGCACATTGACCCTACTGCAAGGCTGCAAGCTTGCGTCATCCAAGCTCATAAGGAACTCGGAGAGGTGTGGTGCGTTTGGCTTTTGAGGTGGTACATCTTCTCCGCAGCTTTACCGATTCGATGGATGTGTGGGACTGGATCGATCGGCCAATGTGACTGCCTTTTCCCGCGGGCACCATCGTCGACAAATGGAATCCCCTTTCCTCATGCGTGTTCACGATAATTGGACACGGTCATCACGAGTCACTTGTTACGCGCGACCTCCGCGTATATACCGTTTCACTAAACACTCCCAGCAACCAAATTCCTGACATTGATGCGAAGAGCTAAAGCAACTTTCCGAAGAAACTCCCTCATTACTTATGCACAAAGGCAAGAAAGCGCGCACGCTTATCGGGATACAAATGAGATTCAGTGGTTGGAAGTTTCAAGATATTTGCGCAAAGTGTTGCCTCAGCTACTATTTTTTCAAAGAATCGACCCACAGAATTTTTTGTTCCAAATGGTGAGTGAGCTTGCAGAGTGTGCGCGTTCTGGCTTTGAGCGTCGACGAAAGGCACACGGACGGGACGAAGACCAGACGGGACTGCGAGTCGGTAAGAGGTTTCTGAGCAGAAATGAAAAGAATGAGAGGAGAGTCGGCTGCGTATATACGGACAACGCTCTATATACGTATACACAAAGATATCGCGGTGTAAAAAATAAAAGGCAAGGCCGGTCCGTCGGTCAGATGTTCTTCAAGCTCCGACTGTGTGCCAAAGGGAGAGAGGAAGGCCTGCGCTCAAAGTCAGCGCTCGTAGAGCCCACGAAGTAGAGGAGTTATGTCGGGTTAAACAAGCGCAAACGTTTCGCCGCTGAGTGGAAGAAAATTTGGCGTTACCTTTTGGCGTTTTCGTTGGTCAGCAAGACGGATGGATAAACCGTTGCCTATTTGGTATCCTTGAGTTTGCTACCCTTATGCCTTTTCTTTGGTTCGTTCAATATGCTATCCAAATTACCGCCTGCCAAAAACTAAGTGCAAAGTCAGTTGATACGATTATTCTACGCATTTTGCGTATGATTGCAGCATGTGTTCTGATCTTCCTATCCACACATCTACATGTAGATCAGAATTTCCCTGATCGTGTTACTCAATATCCATATATGAATGAATATATATATGTATATATGTATACACGATGCCATTCGAAGGTATAGTCTTAACGTTAATGGGATAACTTTCTACTAGCTTCTTTCACTTTGCTTTGCGGCACTGTCTATCACTCGCTACAATCCTCCCTTCTTCTCCTCCGCCCGTCAAGCTCCCTCAATCCCTGCTACAGATATACCACCATACCAGGCTTCCCGTGCCATTGCTGCTTAAAAAACCTCTAGCGTTCCTCTTTGAACCGCATAAATTCGTAGCTATGAAGAACTTGTCGTTATCCTGGCACGTTGAAGATGGCAAGTATCCTCAAAATAACTGTGCAAGTGTGATAAACCGAAGCATTGAAGGTACAGTGGCAGCGTAGAATTCTATTTCGGTGTTTCGAACGACTCAAGATTCAAAATGATTGATTCTACCATCTTGCAGACATTGGGAAGACTCCATAGGCTATTGGGCTCTTCCTTGATGTTGTTCTGTAGTTTTGATAGTCAATTTATGCACGATGCAGATACTTCAAAATATGTCGTTTTGATGATAAAACCTGAAGCTCCACCTTTGTTGTGCGTCCGCACTTTTATGAGGGACAATCGAGTGCATCAGCAATAAATAAGCTTTACCAGAGCTAGCGCGAATAATTCTGTAAAAATAGTCGAAATTGCTGGTGGCTTTACTGAACACTGATGGAAGAAAAGGTCGGTGTCGAGGTAAGATTAAATAGGTTGGGATGTTTCCACGTATGCATGCTCCCAAGGAATTGCTTGAGTGTAGTCAGCAAACGCTCGAGCTCACCTAAGCTATTCGCATCAGCGATGCACATAGTGGTAGCACTCAGAAAATGCGCACACACACACCCGGTTGCACCGTATATTCATAGAGTTTGCTGCTTGATAGAGGCACATCGCATGGATTCTCCCGGAGCTTCAGCGAAGTTCTCGACTGAACGCACCTAACACAGTAAAAAGCAAAGCTGCAATTATCGGTCCTGAGCCAGTCGTTGGCCGGTTCGATACACCAGGCAACAAGGGCTGAACGCGATCACCTAAGAGTATGGAACATTGAGCCAATGGCTCAGTCACTGGCGATCCACAAAAGAGCCAATGACTGTGACGTTTGTCTGAAACATTCACAGGTGCACACGTGACTGAATTTCGTATTAAGGGATTGAATGGTGCTCCCGCTCATATATACCGCGATACTTGAACCTAGAAGCAATCTCTCGAACGCTAATATATCGGTACAGCAACGAAAGAAAGGACGCGAGAGAGAAAGCGAGAGAACGGAAGAGAAAGGAGGAGCAAGTGAGCGAGAGACAGCGATTATAAGAAGACAAGGATGGCTGGTGTGCTATCAAGCGATATAATGGAGATGGAACAAGATAAAATGATGAAGAGAAAGGGTTAGACAGAGCATGAAGATGTATGTAGATGTATACGTGTAGCCAGAGCCGAGTTGAGAGGGGGATTTGGGGCCGCGGAATTCCGGCGAAGCTGTTCAGCCAACTTTCCTACAGGGGAATGGGGTATGAGAACTTCGAACATTAATTCCGAAACATCGGCCAGCAAGCGAGACGAGAGAGGTACAGTAAGCACGGGCATTTGCTATACGGATTCACGACTAGGATTTTACTAACAAAAAGTCTTCGTGGAGAGGGAAGGGCCACAGATTTCTCACTCCGCACATACCGAACGGTGCCGGCTCAAAATCTTCGTTGTCAGTGTTGAAGTGATAGGATTTCAGCCGGAGTTGATGGATTGATCGAACCCAATGGAAAATAGCAAAAAAACATTGGATAAGCGAATTATTGACCTGATACTTGATTTGCAATGACATTATCTTGCATATTGCAATGAGACACAACAACTCCAGTCCAATTCAACCAATCGAAGATCACAGTAGATGTCCGTGCATTCGGTGAAACGTAAAGTTTGTTTTATCGACTGCTTTCGCTTTATCAACATAATTCGAAACAGTCACCTCGGTGGTGACATTTTCTCGAACGTTTCTTTTGATTTCGAAAGCGACACACGCTGACGACACTTGGAAGGTTCGGCAATAAACGATATTTCAAGAGAGAATCCAGACTATCGCAAATTGAAACAATTTCTCATTTTGGCTCGCATCATTTGTCGAACGTATGTTTTTTTTCCGGCCTTTTTTTAGGGTTTGCCTTGGAGAATCTTGTCTTCGCGACGAACGGAGAAGGATCCTCGCTGATCGTCACACGTGTCACGAAAGAGCCATGTAATGGTCGAAAACGAATGAATCGAGGTGGGGTAAAGCCGTCGGATTTGGTGGAGCGATAGAGTGTGATGGGAAGGGAAATGTGAGGTTTTTTTTTAGTGAGTATCAATCGCCCGCTGTTGAGACATTGGAGCTACGCCCATTTATTTGTCAGTGAGAGGGTAGCGAGGGATGGTAGCGACGACCACTCTCTTTGCACAGAAACCCCTGAGATTTAAGATCGCGTGGGACACGAGCAAGCTGCTATTAAATGCCAACGTAGCCGGCTTCGAAGGGGTGGATTGTTGCTCCAGCGCAGGGTTGCGAAGGGCTTTAACCCTGCCTCGTGTTCTCCTACAAGCTCGAGTAATGCGTCGCAGCCTTATATTTACATGGTATTACTCTCAGGCCCGTCATTTTGAACCTCTTTCCCCTCTGTCATCATCACCCTTCCGCATCTCGCCCTCTCGACCCTTCTCTCATCCTTCGTTTGCCCCTCTTCCTCTTTTTCTCTCTATGGAATTTCTTTCTTCTTCTACACCACGCACGACTGGAGCTTTCCGCTGCTCGTTCTGGAATCCAGTCGGCCGTAAGTCCCGTACAGCAGTGACTTTTTCCCTTCCTTCGTTTTTCCAACTGGACGAACGAATGGCGCCCGAGTTTTCCTTGCCCCGGGTGCCAGTACCAGAAACGGCGATATTCGGTGATAGGCGCACCGACAAACTGCATCAACTCTACCTACCTACCCTTTTCAGAAAACGTTGAGATAAAAATTTGTCCAATTGCCAAACACGTAGACGCTACAAACTGGAGTCGACAGGAGGCAAAAAAGTCCGGAGCCGGATCCAGTTAATGCTTCTTAATGAAACTTTCGGAAGAGTTGCCCTGATGAAATGATAGCAACTGGCACCTGAGCCTTTGTCTTTGTAAAAAGCTTCTAGGAATTTACGGATGCTGGACCGTTAGTCACAAGCAAACGACTTAAAAACATGTACATAAATATGTTGATTGTGCAGACTATAGTTAGGCTTATCACATTTTTTGTAAATGTTTCACCGCTATACATTACAGATAAAAATAGTTCAGTGTATGTAATTTTACGTGCGGTTAGGTGGGCAAGAAATTCACGCTACCGATGATGCAATGTTATGGCTATTTAACACCAAGATAAACCATTTCCAGCAACCGATAAACTAAAAGCTTTGTAAACATTTTGAAGAAAAAAAGCTATTTTGCACATCGAAAACCTTCCATATACAATATTGAACCATCAAGGATTGATGAAAGATTACGAATTTCGACTGGCGAATGAAGAGCATTACTGCCAATATCGATGTCCGCAACGTTTTCGTATTTCGGCAACACTTAATTTTATCTATTGGTAATAATAAATAATCACGTGATATAAATATACGAGTCATTCATATAAATGACTCAAAATTTTATTCTGAGTTGTATAAAAAATTCACTGACGTAGTTTTTCCATAATACTCATCGATAACATCATACTTTTTCAAGTTGGTAGCAATACAAAAGTTTTTCTTTTTCACGTAATAGAAATGTGAATATACATGATAATATGCTTTAAGTATACATTTTATAAAAAATTAGCATCTACAGAATAAATATATACCGCGTAAGCATTTTTAGAGGTTTATTGGAAAAAAATGCATCAACCATGACTTGACCCAACTAGATTGGTCCAACCTTCTTACATAAAACCATTTCTGAGTAATTGTCAAATCGCTGATGTGTGCATAGGAACTTTCCTGACTTTTGCCTAATGTGGACTGACGTTTTCGAAAAATGTTCGCAAAATGCTTCAAGGCAAAGGGTCGCGGCAGCCTAATTCAGTCGCAAAGCAAGTATTTCGCGAATTTCAGAGCGAACGTTTGGAAACGCACATAAAACATCACCGAAAAGTCTTTTGTTACGAAATTTTAAGGTCTTGTGAAAAACGCCAAATACAGTGTTCTTCATCTGAGACGGATGAATAAGTTTAACGGCTCGTTACGCCGGATTTGAGACATTACACGAGAGAAAAGAACTTTCTTTTTTAATCTCCTAGCAAGTTTCACTCAAGAAATACGACAGTACATTTGATGGGTCATTCGCAGTCGGCTTATCGCTGTTCTCCGTCAAGGAAGCGTCGTCCCTTTCTCGGCGTTGCACGACGACACAAATTTCTTCACCCCTAGCCTTCATCTGATGACAACCACCGCTGAGTCATGCTGGGCGGAAAAGACGTCCACCGAGTTGACGCGAATAAGTAGAAGAAGAAACGGGAGAAAAAAGACACGCGATGGAGAGGGTTCAGAGATTTGGTGGATGCGGGAGTTTCAGAGCTTTGCTCACGGAGCTATTGTTGCGTTCTGAGAGTCGATGGAAAGGCCGTGTAGTAGGACCTTCAGGCACCACAAGCGCGGACCCTATGTGGCATACAACCCTCGATATCCGCAGTGGAGAGTACGACGACCATACTCATATATATATATCCATGCATGCTGTACGACACAGAGGCTGAGGGAGACGATGATGGTGACGACACGTTTACCGCTTCTACTTTCGCCGAGACTTTCCACTTGCCCGCGTAGAGAAGGAAGTAAAACGCTTGTGTGGTGGAAAACGTGGCGAAACAGAAGAGGAGAAGATTCTTTTTTTCTCCCTCCCGTCGTTGGGATAAGCTTGGAATTTGAATAAATCGTCGTTCGCTCGGCTCCTTTACTCGGCGGGGCATGCCAGCTTTACCCGGATGGCGTCATTTAGCCTTCGTAGTCGGAAAGTGCACACAAGCCGAGAACCATATATGCCACGCATAAGCACCCTCCTGCGACCGAAGCTTTAGCATCATCCCCGTATCTCGTCTCACGATATACACGACCCCTGAAGAGAGCTTTCCGACAATTGGATTACGTAAGGATGATGATGTAGGAGCTAAGCGAAAAGCTTGGTTTTATTTATAAATATATACCACATCCAGTCCCTCTCCCAGCCCCGGTAGGGTAGACCTCAGCGGTTCGTGATGTTTTCCGGAAAATGTAAACACTTGACAACTAGCTGACCGCAATGCTCTTCCGGATGTCCCGCAGTATCCTTAGAAGTCCATAGGGGCTTGGCTAGTAGGTGTCAACGAACCTGACGGATTTCCGACGCGCTCCTCTTGCCTCTCGGCAAAGGATGACTTCTAGCTGGAACGGGCCTTTGTCAAAGTTGACAACGGCAGCCGGACCAGCTAATGCTTCCTCAAATATATGGCCCGTAACAAAAGCAGGGGTCATCAGCACTGTGTTTCTATGTGCGACCCCTCATACATCACTAACCAAATTGTATCAGGATTTCCGATTTCATGTTCCATCGCTGGACCCTGCTGCTGCAAATAACCCAGCAGAATCCTGATTAGATATATTCGCAGAGATGAGCCGTGGCCAAAGAGCCAATACGACCTCACCTCAATGTGGGTATCTAATTGACCTACCGTTGACGATATTGCGGTTTAGGAATCACGCAATCCGGAAATACAGGACACTTCCACTACCGATGCACCGACCCATCCCGCTCATCATGATTTGAGATCCGATAAACCCAATACCGGAGCAATGAAATTTCTGCCACCTTTCATCGGCATAGATTTTGTTATCCGTCGGTTTTGGTATCCAAGATGCATAAGAGGTTCGGTAAAATTTCTGGAGAATGAGGCCATTTGGAAAGTGCCGTAAATCGCCCGACGCAGCAAGAATAGAGAGTAGACTCGTTCATAGCCGGAGACAACGAATTCGAGGGATTATTCCGTGAGAACGAATAAGCGACAAAGGTGGTGCGACAACAGTAGAAAACGTAGTCGAGCTACAAAGAAATAGAGAGAGAAGGGGAGTGTCTGGATTAGTGGTTTCGCAAGCAAGCTAAAGGAACATATAATTCAGGGAAAGAGTCTTCTGGCTCCGACACTCCCCGAGCTTCAGACTGGGGCGGCGGGGAATGGGTAAAATGTTTAAAATGCGTCGCTGGCCACCGTCGCCAGAAGAAGCGGGTAAGGAAGGAAGTAAAACGGACGAGCCATACAGTGGCTACAGTCTCCAGCTCTCACCGGGGACTCTGTGTGTACGCACACACTTTGCATCCGGGTATATGTCGTGCACGCGGAGTTCTTCCCTCGCTCGGTGAGAGATTGAGGAGACTGAAAACGCGACTGAGGAATGGGGCAAGAGGCGAGAGGGAATGGATAGTCAGGCTAGGGGAGTTGGCTAGTCTTTCAGTAGCGATTGACGCACGAAGCTCGCTACATAAAGAATGAATTGTACCTGAGGATGGAAGCTACCAACCTCCCGCTTGGACACATATTCAGTATGGCATTTGTGCATCCAAGCAATTGGTTTTAGGCAAGATCCTGTTGACACATGCGTGGATATGCTGATGACTCGAAGCCTCATATATGGCAAGCCTGATATGACATATCCGCGTATTGGATCATCAATGAAGAAGAATGAGTGCCATCCGAAGGTTGATACGTATCGGCAAGTAGCTTTAGGCAAGATTCCATGCACGCCTGGTACGCTGATCACCCTAAGCCTACCATGGTAGGCCTGATAGGACATCTACGCGTATCGAATCCTCAATGACGAACGTGGTTGATACGTTCCTCCAAGTACCGGAGTAACGGGCTTATATGCTCTAGCCTGTTAAAAAACAAAACACCGGGAGGGAAAGAGACGAGGGCCAACCCAGTAGGAGGAGACATTTCTCGTATACAAACGAGTCGCGAGGCTTGGCGCCGACTAGACAGAATCCCGTTGAGATGGATGAGTTTGCGAGCGAGCCGGAATAGAGAAAGAAGGCAGCCCGGGTTGCTTGGCAATGGGACGAGGTGGCGATGTATACGTGCTAGCAGAATGCCACCAGACAATACCCTATACACATCTGAATATATATATATATATATATATATATATATAGTTGTGTATGCATACTGCTCCACGGTTATACATGGACGTGAGGAACATTGGGACCGAGCAGGCGAACCAAACGAAACGGAATGGACTGGTTTGCTGCTGCTGATGCCGTTGTTGGCTGCTTCTGCCTCGGACAATCCGTCGTTTCACGACCAGCATACCCCGGCAGTCGAGTAAAGGGTATGCTCGCGCCACCAAGCTTTTCAACTTCGTCTTACTTATATATGTATTGCAGTTTCCTGGGCGGGTGGCGAATTCTACCCGTTGTCTCTGCCGTTGAGCTTCCGAACACACTTTCTCCCTTTTCCTCTTCATAGATCACGGGCGGTTTGCTTTCTCAGCGCGCACACCCTCTTCGGGTCGAAAACTCTTTCGGCCCATACCTCATCCCTCCACCTCCATCTTTTTCCACTTCCTTCGCCACGCTCTGTTGTATCGCTGTCTTTCCTCGCCCGTCCTCTCACTGCGAGCCATAAAAACAACTTTTTGAGACTTTTCTTGCCACCCCCGCATATCCGACACCTTTATACCTACCCCGGTCCCTATACTTTTATAAATGGATAAATGTACACGACACCCACGTATTATGAGGAAAGGACTTTTTGAGACCACGGTATCCACGCAATGTTGGCTATCAGCGCGTCTGGCAGGTTTGCGGACAGTCCTTGAAATCGAATGGCTACTAAATCATCTCTCCCTATATATATATATATATATATATATATATATATGAATACAGATATACCGAGCTTTTAGCAAAAATTCTCGGTATCGCATGTACAAATGGCCCACCTGGGATTCGACGTTGTTTGGATTTGTATGGATTAGGGTGCGTTGGGACGTAGCAGCCGTTTCGTTCTATCTACACAAATACAGATAATGACGAACACGTATATTGGCCTCCAGGCTGAGTAATTTTTTTCACTCTCGCCTTCACTGTTGGGCCAATGAGTTTCGTTTTATTTTCCATCGTCTTCAACACTGGTCCATTCTTTCTGTTGGATTCGCTTGAAATTAAACGTGTTCCTCTTCAAAATTACATTCAATCGCATACTTGACTCTGCGCTGCGAATTATTCCTACGAATAGTATAACGAACTGTCAAATAATTCAAAATCAAGGGGCTCCGATTTCGAAAAGAATATCGCACAGACCCGGATACGAACGTGGTAATTCGGTTCTCCTACGAAGGCGGAAAAAATGGTTCCGGATCACCCCTCTCACCGTATTTACCAATGAAGCATAATCAAAATCCAAGCCCACCGCCATTGTCTCCGTTCCCTTGGGACGACGAGGACGAAAAAAAATCCATCCGAAAAAAGATACAGATGACTGTATCCCGCTGTACGTAGTATATTACAGTACGTGATACAGAATTCTACGTATACTTGTAACTGTGATTGTTATTGAGCACCCCCGAGAGGATTGTTCGCACACCTCCCTTTATTCGCAACTAAGAACACACGGGAAGAACACACGCACGCACATGCACGCACGTAGAGAAAGAAAAGGAGAGAGATAGATATGAGAGTCGCGAGAGAGGCAGCATCAAACACACACACGAATACACTCAGTCGTAGACGTCAATGGAGAACTTCTTTATCTCACCCTCTGTCGACCAGCTTTCACCTAAGAAAATCTCGTATTCTCTTGTAATGCGGACTTCGACCTCAATTCCGTATCACAAGCCACTTTATCATTCGGGCCACCCCGAGGAAATGAAAATATAATCTTTGAAAATATGTGGCTTCGGTCTGTTTTCTCACCGAGGGAGCGTGTCCCTCAAATTCCAATTACTTGCAGTGTCGATGCCAAATCGAGTGAATGGCCGGTTTGTATGATGGGAACAATATTTGAATCCAACGAGGAACGTAAGGGCATTTATTGACAGTGTGAAGATTGATGAGAAGATAAATGAGAAGATTAATTGCAATCTCCTCATGCATCTTTGTAGGGCGAGTAGACTTGAGGTAATTGCAGAAAAAAATGTTCTCAGAGGAGCAAGGAGAGCGTGTTGGTTACTGTGCTTATCGTTACATCGAAAACTCTTGCCCATAATTATTGACCAGTGTCCGGAAAAGTCAGGTGGAATTATTTTCTCATTATTTCACGTACTATTCTTTGATCTCTCCATTTTTCACACGGACGTATTATGTGAAGAAATTACAATATGGGGTAAAGATTGGCGTAAGGAACAAAGGAAAAGATAATTGTTGAAACATTTGACTCCGAGAACCGACAAACAGATAGATGGGCTGATAGCCAACATTATATAAGGGATATAAGGGCTTTTGGATATAACCTTTCCCAATATATATATGCACACATTATTTATAAATATAGATCCCACCCCAAAGATCCTCTCAATTTACCGTCGAAGCAGTGGGCCCAACTCACTAAAAAAAGGAATCGACTAATTATCTAAATAATGCAACATTGTCGACTGGACGTTTTCAAAATCTGAGACTCGAAATAACGAATGAAAAAATTTAATTAAAAGCACAAATAAAAAATTTGGATAAAAGGCCAAGTAATATATTTGCTCGATGAAAAAAGGAGTGGGTCCGATTCATTTAAGAAAAGGAATCGATTCGATATCCAAATAAAGAAATATTCTCAAAATTCGCGGCTTCAAATAACGAAAAAAAAATCCTGCAATAAATAAGCCCATATAATCATATAATCACACCACACCATATAATCACACCACACAGAAATAAATCCCATAATAAAAAAGCCCAGATAATGAAAAAAGTTTGATACTCCCTCTGTGATTTCTATCACTATGATTTGGCGTAGCGTTTAGATTTCGATGTTCGAAAAGGTGGAAGTGAATGGGATCTAATGTTGGGAAAGCCTTAGATATATGCTGTGTATACGCACACACACCCACAAGCACACGCGATGGCCGAAGGTTACCTACCGCACGAGAGTGCAAACTCTCTCGTATTCAACCTGAGGTTTTTCTTGCCGAAGGTGGAAGCGGGATGGGGAATCTAAAAGAGAAGAAAAAGAAAGAACATCAGGCAGAAGCAATCTCTTACGATCGCGACACTTCGGGTCCATCGAACACGGGATGCGAAGAAAGGGGATGTTTCTCTCTCTCGGCTATCGAGAGGGTCACCTCTCTCGGTTCCTCTCTTCTCTCCTCTTTCGACCACAACGGGTGCTAAAATTCTCGCTGGTAATCTACGCCAGTGCGCGCGGGCGCGCCTGTGTGTGTGTGTGGGTGTGTGTGTGTGTGTGTGTGTGTGTGTGTGTGTGTGTGTGTGTGTGTGTGTGTGTGTGTGTGTGTGTGTGTGTGTGTGTGTGTGTGTGTGTGTGTGTGTGTGTGTGTGTGTGTGTGTGTGTGTGTGTGTGTGTGTGTGTGCGTGCGTGCGTGCGTGTGTGCGTGCGTGCGTGCGCGCGCGCGCGTGTGTGTGTGTGTGTGTGTGTCTGTGTGTCTGTGTGGCCGATGGATCAGGGCTAGGATGGGTCACATCAGAGATCTCCTCAGATCAATGCCGAACAAAGCTCGTGCTATTCCACACGGAAAAAAAAGAGGAAGAGGAAGAGTGTAAAAAGCATACTGCAGGATTTAGGTCGTGGGAGGACGCTCCTTGTCAAGAAACACGGGAGAGCGAGAAAACCGTCGAAGGGGAAATCGTAGGTGTCCGATCGAGCTTTCCGGACAATGATGCTGATCCCTTTGGGTATAGGGCCTACGATACTTGTATAGGCAATTTCGTGTCGATTCGCTCGGTTCATTCCAAATCTCAGCGATTGACAATTGATCCATTATTCTCGATCGTTGTTCAGGATGGCCCTGAAATTTCTCGCTTCGTGATTTTCTTTTCAGCCGTCCCAGAATTGACGCAGACCGATGCTGCTTGAAAGATCTCCAGAGTCGCATATCAACTTCTGATGTCGATCTTCATTTTGAATGCCGATAAAAACTAGACATCGATGAATCAGTTTCAGCTTCAACGTTTCTCCTCATTAGTCGTTTAGTGTGTTTCAGATCGAAAGCAATGGATTGTTGCAACAAATACTATTTACGTTCAATTGAATTTAATTTTTTTTTCGATCGCGCCGTGACAAACGTCTCCTTTGTACTTGGGATGTCGTTGAAGGAGGGAGGCGTATATTGGCATAGATCAGCGCTGTTTAATTTTAATATAATTATCGCATATTATTTGTGCCGACACGAATATATTACTCAAAAATATTATATATTATTGTTATTATCTATCATTATATTGTTACATAATAATACTATAATAATTCTATAATTTAATAATATAATGTTACAATATTATAACAATATAGTTATCCTATGTTATTTTTAATAATACAGTCGAATACGAAGTATCATTAATTAAACATACATATATTTTGTCATTCGACGGTCCCAGACCGAGTAGAATTAGATTAATTCTGCCAGAGGAAAATTAAACTGATTCGCTCTTATATAATAATGTTGCTTTTCAATTTAATCCTTTTACACGTTTCTATTAGACATTCAGCAACCGCACATCCTCAAATGCCATTTGTCATTCATTTTACGTAAAAAGGAAAAATGATGGACGAAGGAAAATTGCTTTGCAGGCAGATAAAATTGAAACGCCGGCTCATCCGAACTCATGTGGTACGAAAACAGCTTAATTTTTTTGTCCTACCTGAATTAATTGAATCGGCATAGAATGCGTTGTAGGTAGATATAGAAACACTCTACATGCCGACGCCTCGATCACACGTAGGAAGATGTGATTGATGTCCGCAGACAGAGATTGCCGAATAACACCCATGAAGACTGATGACTTTCTGATGACGTGAAAAAATTACGTCGATTATCCTTGTTCCACTTGCTCTCGCTTTCCTCTCTCGCACTCGTATTATATCACACTGTGTCTTTTACAAAGACTCTCCATCTCTCGGGAAAACGTTCTAGTTTCGGGCACGTGTCGTACATAACGACCCCAACATTCTGACATTATCATCTAGACCCCTCTAGCGACAGGTAAACGTATAATGACGTACCGTCGTCCAACCCAAACTGTCATGATTGATCACGAATCGAAAACCAACCCCCGAGCTCGTACGTTTCCTACTCGGTAGCGGCAAAAAAATGGATTAAAAAACAGGAAAAACAAACAAGTAATCATGAGATTCTTACGTTTCTTACTCGATAACGAACAAATATTTATTTATAAAAAAAGGGATATGTGGGCGTGAATTTCCTCGCTCCTGCATTTGGAAGCCAATCTTAGATTGGGCAAATAATAATTGTTACTCCAGTCATACCTGAGACATTCTGTATACTTTTTTTCTTTTTGCAAGCTCGCTTACCCACCTGAAAAAAGGTTTATATAGTCGGATCACGTGTAATACGCGATGTGTGCTAAAGAGCAGAATGCGTGATAAAATATACTTCCTCCCCCGCAACGTCTTATTTTTTTCGAATAAAATCGACGAAAGACACATGAAAATCCGGGCAGTCCAGGGAGGGCGCGGTGTAGGTGGCATTGTGGATTTCACGAGGTGCATGTGGGGCGCACGATTCACATCTGCGCCATGTATTTGAATAACGTTATATTCGTCGATGGAAAAAATGTTCATACGGTGTTATACTTAAGGGGGGAGATACCTTTAGGCGAGGAAAAAATTTGCTGATTTTCATATTTTTTTTTTTTTTTGAAAGATTGCTTCACCTGTTGATTTATTACTATCTTTGGCTATCGCATAGAATTTTTTCAATTAATCTTTTACAATGGCGAAAGACTGGCACGGTCTGCATTTTCAAAAACTGGTATAGCTAAAACAACCAATGGACCGATTCTGATGAAATTTGGTATGAATCTGTCTAACTTTATTGTCTAAAACATGATCCCAAATGTTTTTGAAAAGTAAAAATAGTATTTTTTATCGGAAAGTGTCATTCTGATCGGAAAACTCAATCTTTTTGTTTCGAAGCAGAACATTTAATCGATTTTCAACATTTCTCACTTTTTCTTGGTCCACATCCTGCGTATGGGTGTTAATGAAAGAAAAACCTTCGTTGGTTTTTTTCAGATTAATTCCGTCGACGCTAAGAGTCACGGAGTCTGACAACATCCACCGCAATCCGTTTAGAAGACCGTGCCGTACCTCCGTCGCGATTAAGGGGGCGTCCATAAGTTACGTAACGCAATTGGAGGGGGTCGGCCTGGCGTTACGGTCTACGTACGTGGGGGGGGGGGGGGGGGGGGGGGGGTCAAGGTATGCATTGCGTCATGATTTTAGAACTGTCAAAAATAGCAAAATTGCTGCACGTTCAAGTGTTTAAATTTAAAAATCATTCAAAATAGATTAAGTGAATAATGAAGATGAAAACCCGTCATATCGCCCGCGACTTAATACTTTCATGTAAGTATCAATATTCTAGAAAACAAACATAACTTTATATCAAGAAAAACGGAACGAAAACTTTGATCGCGATTTTCTCGAAACTACTTTTTTCTACCTTGTCTCAGTGAATACTCAAAAACTTATTAAGCGATTATCAATACTTTAAAAGCATTTTTTTAATTGCAGTGACTAAGGTTGTACGTAACCGACTTTTTAAATTTTGATCATTACTATTTGTAAAGATTGCTTGAGTGCAAAAAAGGGCCTTGAAGATAGAAAAAAATGTCCAAAAGTCGGCATTTTGTAAAAAAAAACAAAATAAAAAACGGCTACGCATAACGATGGCTACATTTGTAAAGATATCAATAAATTGTTGGCTTTTTATTTACAGATAACCTTTCATAAAGATATCGATGGGACAAGAAGAGAATTTTTTTCTTCACGAAATGAGGGTTGATTTTTTTTTTAATCATACAAATTAGTATAAAACTAGACGAATATATGCTTCATAAAATGACTATAAACCGGATCCTTTCACAATTCGTTATTTTTTTGAAAAAATAACGCAATTATTGACGATAAAGCACGCGTCACGTAACGGAATAGGGGGGGGTTCACGCCAAGCGTTACGGTGCTCTTACGTGGAGGGGCGGCGGAGGGGGGGGGGTCAAAAATTGGAAAATTTTGCGTTACGTAATTTGTGGACACCCCCTAAAGATTAATTTAAAAAAATCAAGTAACAGCCAAAAGTAGTAACAAAACAACAAAACCCTTAGTCCTAAGAACGGTAAAGAAATCTTTCTTTAGAAAAAAAGCATGAAAGTCAGCCATCTTTTCCTTGCCTAAAGGTATCTCCCCCCTCAAGCCGGACTACGCATGAACATTTTTTTTCGCGACGACCAAAATTCTTTAATTTATCCAATGGATATTTTATCAACACCTACATAAATAAATAATTACATTTTTATAAACTATTCTCTGTACTCGCCACGTCGGTTTTTTTTATTTTGAGCACCGCTCCGTAAGCTGGATGAATCACTTTCCTTAAAATTGCCTTGGGGATGATAGAGCGTATGGCTATTATGCACATAATGTATACAAATGTTTATGTAAATATATCGAAGCAAATAAATAATGTATATGTTTTTATATAAAAAATAAAATGCCTGCGGACTATAAAAATTCCTAAGAAGGTTTACTTACTTATTCGTACCCCAATAAGTATAAAAATATGTCTTTAATATGGTATATTAAGGAATGTAGAAGATATTGGATATTCATGCAATAAAAAATGCAAATACATGTCCCCAAATAAATGTAATAAATAGCGTATAAATATTGTACACGCGCAATGTAAGAAAATTTCCATCCATACAAAAGTACATAAATAATAAATGTGTTGATATAACAAAATATGTTCATCCAATTTAAAAAAATCAAATGCCAACAGACTAAATAAATCTTTAAAAAGTTATACTCATAAATTCATACATATACCATATATACATATATAAGTACCTCTTTTTTAAATTCATATGGTCGGTTGGCATTTCATTATTTTATGATATAAACATATTTCGTTATATGAACATACATGTTTAAATATACAGGGCGAGGCACATAAAGTGTTACAGAGCAATAGCACTCAAACTATTGATCATATCCAAAAATGTTTCAGACAAAAGATTTAGTGTTCGAGAAGCCCGTCATACTGGACCACCCTATTTTTTTATGGGTGGAGGCTTTGAAGCTACGGCAAGGTCAACGCCACTTTTTTCGATGGAACCATGTATTTTTTTTTCGATGACATTATTACCGATTTTAAGACGAATTCAGCGACCTACAACACAAGGTCATTCTCGTCACGCAAAGTATGAAAATAATCGAAAAATATCGGAATAATCACTTTTAAAGGATCCACTAACCTTGATTTGGGTCTACCTACAGAAGATGCTCGAAGTGATGACCCTCGACTTGTAAGCACTTGTTAATTCGCGAATGAAAAGACCGTCTAACTTCAGCCAACATTTCCCGTGAAAGAATTCAGCCAGGGCTTTGATTAGGCCCCGATTATTATTCCCTTACTCTGCAAGGGTCCTAACATGGCACCCGACCAGGTCCCTTGGTGGCCGGTCACACTTTGTCGATGAGGGCCTAAAGAGGCTTATGAATCAGGGCCCGACTGGTTGCCTCAACAGAACCCGATCGAAGCCATGAAGCAACCCTATTACTGCCCTATAATTATCAGCTTTATTAGTGGAACGATGTCAAGCGAGGTGTTTTGCAATAACGAAAATTATTTTCTTCAAATAAAGAATTATTTATTATTCACCTCGAAATTAGAAAATAAAAAACAAGTTCAGTCTTACAGTTTATATTGTATGCCCTGTAACAACCACTGCCCTGATGAATCCCGTCTGGGTCCTTTATCATTTTCCTCGCTACGACCTTTTTCGAATAAAATACACAACCCCGTTATTTTCCTGTCGGGGCCTAGTCCGATTGTGTTGTGAAAAGCCCTAGTAGGGAATCCATATTCAAACCCTCATGGGCCCCGAATTTTTCTATGGCTGCCCTCTTAATTTCTTTCAAGGGTTGTGGTGTAATTTCGGCACATCCTCGGCGTATTCTTTCTTTCATGTCGTCAGGCGTGGTAAGTGCGACCGCCATTATGCGTTCTTTGACAAAACCCCACCCCATTATCTTCTGTGTTCAAGACAAGTGATGAATGAGATTTTTGGTGAAAAGTGGATGGGACGAGGCGGCCCTGTAGCTTGGCGACCTCATTCGCCAAATCTAACATCAGCAGATTACTTTTTACGGGGTTTTGTCAAAGAAAGCGTAATGGGGGTAGCACCTACCACGCCTGACGACGTGAAAGAAAGAACACGCTGAGCATGTCCCGAAATCACACCACAAATGTGGACTGAAGTTAGACGGTCTTTTCGTCAGCGAATTAACAAGTGCTCACAAGTCGAGGGTCATCACTTCGAGCATCGTCTGTAGGTAGACCGAAACCAAGGTTAGTGGATCCTTTAAAAGTGATTATTCCGATATTTTTCGATTTTTCGACTATTTTCATACTTTGGGTGACTAGAAGCATTTTTGGATATGATCAATAGTTTGAGTGCTATTGCTCTGTAATTTTTTTTGTGCCTCATCCTGTATATATATATATATATATATATATAAATAAAAGTACACCTTCTTCGGAATTTTTGTAGCCAGCTAGCAATTCTATTTTTTCAAAATCAAGTAACTGATTTATTGTTTGTTGCAACCGTGTATACGTTGGAAACATCCGAAATACCCTTTCTGTCAAAAACTGCTTCTCTGAGAAGAGGAAAGGCCCGTAACTTTATATTTGTAAATATATTACAAACGCAATGTATATATATATATATATATATACACATTGGTAAAGGTAATTTCTACTCCGTTATATCTATGTAACATTGGCTCTCAGCATTTCTGGCTGTTTCGAGAACGGTCCTCGAAGTTGAAAATCTTTAAAATCACCTTTTCCCTCGTATATATATATATATATATGGTGTGTCAGAGCCTGTATATAAAGAATGAGCTACCTCTCTTATAGCTTCTCCCCCATACCCTTTCCTTCCATGAGGCTGGTGAATGCTCGCATATACATATATTATGCAGATATATCGTACACTCACTGGTGTTATTGCAACAAGGAAAGACCTGGATTTCTGAAAAATGTGCTCGACACACCGAAAGGGCACCGAATAAATTATTTCACCCCCAACCCCACTCACCCTATCCCACCCGTACTGAGGCTCGTACTACCACCGGGAGAAAAAATCTTTTCCGTAGAACTTTTTTTTCATCCTCGTCTCCTCGCGGAGCTTTTACGCGACGAGCGCAAAGATTCAAGAATTCGTATCGTCCGCGAGGAAAGATGAGCTCGCAGCTGTCGCGAGCGGAAATCCTTTCCGCAAAATCTACACAAATATACGCCAAGAATATCTACTCTCACGCAAACTGATGGAAGTAATTTCGTTGCTGTGTGTTTTTTTTTGCCTCTTAGCTGCTTCTTTTTTCGTCTTTTCTGCGCCAAGACAATTGAGTCTATGAAGAGAAAGCAAAGTAATAATTGGATTGGCGTACAAGGGTTGACTTCATTCAAAGGGTGAGAGTACAAGTTTTTGCGAATACGCGGACGCGGTCGTTGTTTCAACTAGATTGAATTCAATCGGGGAAAAATGATGAGCGAAAGTCGATAAAACTTTTTTCTTCGACCATTGTTCGGGGGAAAAAAGCACGAACGTGATTTCCTACGTACCAGAGCTTTTAGAATGTTCTCAATGTACATACGGGAAGGGAATGTATACTGGATAAAATGGATTTTATTGATTGAAATATGCTTGAGTGGAAAAACGAGATGTCATCATGAGAGATATTACTATATGATAATAATACTACTATGATAATAATACTACTATGATGATAGTGATTATAATAATAGAGGAAAGGGATCAAATATCGAGCACCATTTTGTTTGCTCGAAATAAAAAAAAAGTTTCACATATTAAATACGTTTAATGGCAATCGTAATAATTTTCGCATGACTTACAAAGCACATCACTCAAGTGTCCGCCTTCTATTTTGTATCGTGAATGTGATAAAGCATTGAAAATTTTTAGACACGTTTTTTTTATCGGCGGAAAAATGGTTCCGGGCGTGGAAAACACCCCTTAGAAAAAGGCGCGTCACCCCTTAAGTTTTAGCAATGTACGTATACTTAAGTACCCACACAGAAAATTTCTTGTCGATCCGGCGAATATTCTCAAAGTTACACGCATATTTGTAATGACGTGTCAGACTATATGTAAAGTGCTTTTAAAACTTTAAACGCTTTTTTTCTCAAAACTGTGTTTTTAAAGTCGCCGAGCAACATTTGTCGGAAACGGCTGAACCGATCAGTCTCAAATTTTAATACAATCTTTTCCAGTATATTTTTTAGACATAAATCGAAGGTTTTTTCTCATAGATGAATATTTTCCATTTTATAAACAATTTAAGGCCTACATTTTTGTCAAAAATCGATTTTTTGTAAAGCCGCCATTTTGTCAAAAATTATTACTTTGCTTATTCCTTCGATCAATTACAAGATAATCCATTATATTAACGAAATATTTTTTGTTTTTTCATTTTAGATGATCCAGTCCAGAGATATCGTGCTCTTCGCAAGACGCCTTTTTTAGAGGTGCTCCCGGAGATCAGCTATAGCAGCTTTGAAAAGAATTATTTTTACAAATAAAAAATGTTAAAATATAGTTAAAAGTTATCATAATATGTGTACAAATGTTTACGTCAATAGACTTAAAGGTCCTCTCAAGAAAAATTATTGAAAAATCGATCTTTTCGGGCCTCCTGACTGTCTTTAACCCCTTTAAATAAGCCACGACGTTTCGTATAAGAAAATGACGAAAAAATGTATTCACATGCTAAGAGGTTAGGAAACTTTGGTCGAAAATAAAAAGGAACTTGATCTACGTGCAGAAGTCACTTGCTTTCCATCGTCAAAATGTATTCTACTAAGATTTTTAAGGTATGTGCCTTACACCCTTTTTCTTCCTAATGTAGTGGCTGCTGCTTCATCTAAAGACAGTTCATTTTTCTGGCATAGGTGAAACAAAGCTGTTCTAGATACTTGAAAATACTTCTCTACTTTGAAATGACCCACTTTTTTCCCAAATCTTTTTCATAGCTTGAGTCATCTTTTCTTCGTTTCAATCTTTTGGTTTTTTTTAAGTCTGAAGACATCGTTCTGGAAAATGAATATAACGTATTATAGCAAGAGCTATCCAACCACCTAAGTCGTCGAACCCAAATATGGAATATTCCATGATTATACCCCCCTGCCCTGGCTGTCCATATTTGGACTTGCAGACCAATTGAAATTTATCTTCGTATTTTACAAGTAACAACACTTTAACAACAAAACAAACTAGAAATATCAAAACAAAAAAGAATACAACATGCTAAACATACAGTCGAAGTATTAGTTCCAACTAATTCACGAAAACACCCGATCTTGACCCGACTACGTACCTGGAAAAGTTTTTCGAGTAGATAGCAAAATTGCAAATGCGCTCGCCACCAGCTGGAAGATTTGCGAACCATCGAAAATTCCGAAAGAGAACAAACGGCCCTTTTCGTACGTAAAAAATGGTTTTTGCCAGCGATGCTCTTTTAGAATCGCATTATTACATATGACCCTGTCATACTTGACACCGTAATCCAAGAGGGCTCAAGGGGAGCTTTGACGAGGCGGCGATTGCGCCTCCCGGCACGATCAGTCACCGAATAATGATGGGAAAAAAAGTGACGAGATAGATCACCCCGATCAATACCTCGTGACGGAACGATATTCGTTCATTTATTTATTTTTCTCGCGTTATGCCGACGCGAGCAACTCGATATCACAATGTGCAGGATAAAGTATAGAGACAAGGTACGAGCAAGCTCCGTGACAGTGAACGAGGGACGACTGATTAACAGTGATAAGAGTGTACCCTAAGGCAATACAAATTTGCAAAGATACGTTCGATTTTTTAAATTAAAAATCTACAGATATTACACAAAGTGCAACTATTTCATGGCATTGAAAATGTAATCGAACTTTTCGGGTAATGAAAAACAGGTCCAAGTAAATAATATGAGTTGGTTTTTGTTATTTTTCACAAAATATCCATACATTGAGGTATAAAATTGCGTTTGTTTGGATTTGTTTTGGGATTGTTTGGCTTTTTTTGGGTGTGTTTGGGTTTGTTTAAGTTTGTTCGGGCTTGTCATCATTAAAAAAAATATATTTGTAATTTTTTAGATTATTGTTATTTGTTATATATACATATATATTTGGAAATTTGTATATTGTGAATATATTTGTATTTTAAATATATTTGTATTATCATTTTTTTAATCATATCACAATATATATAATAACATATTGGGCTTGTCATCATTAAGAAAAATATATTTGTAATATAATTTTTTAATTAATAGCAAAATTAGAACTGTGTGAGGAGAGGACATTTTTCAATCAATCACAGGCATTCAGGGTGTCACAACTCCCCCCACTCTATTACAATACAGTAGCAGTGGAGTAGGGGTAGCGTTAGTTTCATGTGACATCCAACTAACTCAGACCCCTATGCTCAGCCTACCTCAATAAACATATACAATTTCAAAGCATTTTCAATGCTAAAAGCATTTTCAATACAAACAAATCAATGGTAATAGTGGAAAGCCACGTGTCGGGTGGCAAAAGGGGTGTAAAAACATCAGGATGAAATGAAAAGCTGGTGCACAAAACCCGACTTGTCCACACTACTTTCATTTTTTCATTTTCCCATTGTATTTTTTGTGCCCCAAAACTGCATTTTCGCTTGAAAAGACAGTTTCCAACAAATATTGAGATGTTTCGGGTTGGATTTGATACAAAATGTTTCGGGAGCTCACAAAGGTATGCTTGGAAAACACAAAAAATTCAAAAAAATTGACGTTGTATGGGCAAGTTCGGCTTTGTTCGCCAGCTCCTCAAATATATTGGTAAAATGGTTAATGCTTGAAAATATATGATATTAGGGATAGCAATAAATCAGTGAATTTCGTGTTCAAATTAGAATTACTAAATGACATTAGGAATACCAATAAATCAGTGAATAGCGTGTTCGTTATCAGCAATCAAGCCTTTCGGTAATCAACTGAAGTCCCAAAGATACCACGCGGCAGCCTTACACTTTGGTCACGGTATGCGTTAGAGCCAACGAAAATCATTTTTCCATTTCCTTCAATTCTGTTTTCAATGTGGCTTGTAGAGTGGCAATTATCATTCTTTCTTTTTCATTCATGCGAGTAAATTCGGCCCAAACGAGTGATGAAATAGTGCAGGAGAGAGTTCGTGCGGTTTTCACCCTCGTTCGATGTGACAGATTGGAACCGGGTACACACAAGGACAGTAGCAAACCACGTGTCCGTGAATCACATTATAGGACAAACCCTGAGGAACCCGGGAGAGCCGGACACTCGTCAGACCCTCGAGCTGTCTTTTTGTTCCCCCCTTTCTTTTTTGTTGGTTTCTTCGCACACCGTTTGTCACCCCTCGAGACCATGGATCGGTGACAAATGTCCACTAGCAATCTCCGTTTACTCTCTTTCATCCTCTCTCTCTCTCTCTCTCTCTCTCTCTCTCTCTCTCTTTCTCTCTCTCTCTCTCTTTCTCTCTCTCTCTCTCTTTCTCTCTCTCTTTTCCCATGCTACCTCATCCCCTTCGCTACACTCTGATAACGAAGCCAACTCTCTGTCTTCCTCACTTCGCTCTCCCTTCATCTTATTTTGCCCGCCCTTTCGCTCTCGGATGCGTTATGTCTTACGAAACGAAGGGCAGGCGCGGAAGCAAACAGGGAAAAGTGTAATTTCGCTCTGTTCACTCAAATAAGATTTTTATCATTGCGAAACTGCCAGAACACTGTGTCAGACGAGACTTCAACGAGATACGAAACATGATGTATATAAAGGATCGTATTATGTACAGTTTTACTATTGTATTTCGAGTTTTTTGTTTGTTTTTGTTAATCTTGAATTCTGGAGCAGAGATGTATTGCTATATACAAGATGGCACGGATAGTGACGTCCAAGGGGAAAATGCCTGGTTTTCGAATTGTCTCTATATATGTTCTTTGATCTTTTCTACTTATTGAGACAGAAATATTTTTTTATATCTCTTTTGTGCATATGTTTTTTACTCGCGATGTTTTACTTATGTCATCGTTAAAAATGTGCTCTGTTGAGAAGCATCGAGCGGTACACTTGAGTCAAATGACGGTTAATGTATATTTTTTTCGACGAACATCGAAAAAATGCTTAACTGATATACATTTATTCTGTAGATGCTAATTTTTCATGAAATATATCATTAGAGAACAAAATTATGCTCTTTATAGTTTTATTACGTGAATAAGAAAAAAATTAGGTCACTGCCAACTTGAAAAAGTATAACAGTTTCAATGATTATTATGGAAAAAAAACTGCGTCAGTGAATGTTTTATATAACTCAAAATGAAAGTATGTGATTCGTCCGGATAGCGGCTCTGTTCACGCCGTATTTCCAGTAGCCGTACATATTATTGTGATTCGTGTAAACTAGTAAACTAGTGTCCGGGCGAAAGACACATATATATAATTGTCCGGATCGATTGTGTTAAATTGTTAAACAAACTATCCGGAAAAATAATTTACACGTAGTCATCCAAAGAAAATCTTTATAATTTTGTTTGGATTTGGATTGGTTGGTTGTGTTTGGGTTTGGGTTGGTTGGTTTTGTTAGCGTTTGTGTTTGGATTTGTTTGAATTTGAGTTGGTTTGGTTGGGTTTGTGTTGTTTGGGTGTGTTTGTTTGGCTTGGGTCGATTGGTTTTGTTTGGGTTTGGTTATTTGGGTTTGGGTTTGTTTTTTTGGGGTGGTTTGTTTGCGTTTGTTCTTTTGGGTTTATATGTTTGGGTTTGGGTTGATTCGTTTGGGTTTGTGTATTTGGGATTGTGGGTTGGGGCGTTGTACAGCGTGAACCGCGTGAAATTAGCCGCTGTCCGGACGGCTACCCTTGACGTTAAATTTATGTCACAAGATTATATATTATTACGATTAATTAATATTACAATGTTCTTCATTCGGTAGCCAATATTCGTAGACTTTTATCATACGTCCATGGTTCACTATTGAATAAATATGGTTTACGCTGGGCAAGCTGGGTTTTGTTCGAACTGGGTTTCGAATGGGTTACCAAGGTTTAGTTTGCGTTGATGCGTTGTTAGGAATGAACCATTTCGGTGCGAAGTGCCAAAAAAAAATTACGTCGACCGTAGTGTAAACGTCTTGCCCATCAAACCGCACGTAAAGTAGATAACATATATTCAACTACTTTTTATCCCTGGTGTTTTGTGGTGAAAAAAAATGCAAAAAAATCGTAAACCCTCATCATAGCCTAGGCAGGAACATATATTTTTATTTTTTTTTAATCCTGGATTGTCGCTAACGCTCCAACCTTCTTAACTAATAAACAAAAGACCAACAGAACACTCTACCGATAACGCCTTATATTCTGAACAAAAGTTTAAAAAATAGGTCCAAGAAGATCTGTTACTAAGGTTCAGATGATAAAAAAAATGTTTTAATCATAAGTTTACCATCAATCTGCGATCCCTGCACCATACGTTGATCTTCCTCTTCAACACGAGTTGCTTCAAGCGACCACCAATTTTTGATGAATCGTTCACGGTAGCCTAACCCCTTAATTAGTTTCAATGTTATCCCACAATTTTTATCTGAGGAAGCGACTTGTCTAATTTTAATCACAGATTTATGTATAATACATTCACTGTAGCCACGTGGGAAACACAGATAATGGAACAATTGATACTGCGTCGAAGATCGAATCGAAATTCGAGCAAGAATTTCTCATCGCCTCTCAGCGGGGATCCATTTCCAGTACGAGAGAACGAGCCCAACGATGACGAGTTACACCGATGGGTTTTGAGCTCCGTTATTTCGCAAAGCGAACAAGAGAGCTTTGGCTTCGAGATACGATACACTTTGCAGGCTGGTAAAGGAGGTTGCAGATACTCGAGAGGAAGATACGAATTTCCTATAGTACATACGATAACAGACACGTAAATGCGTTTACGATTGGATCCTACGATCCGATTTTATATTTTGAAATATTTACTGCACACTTTGCGTTATATCCCTCGCTTATCGATCTGTATTCTTGTTCCCCGTGGTACGCCGCACTCCGATATATATTTATTCACACGGGGCCATCAAACCTCTTTTCGAGTTTGAGAAAAGCGAAATTGTACGCGGCCGATATAACCTCTCTGTCCCTTTCGTATGGAATTTTCATGCAAAGAAAGTGGTACCTCGTCCCGAGCGGGAACACCATTTTCGAAAGATCATATTTTTCGTGCGGAGAGTGGATGTGAAAACGTGAGTACGTCGGTTGAAAAGAAAGTGGAGAATCTACGTTTTTCGAGAAAATAAAACATACAACTCTTATTCACATCACGATCGTTTGAATGGAATGAGATTTCTAAGATGATCCATATGTCGGGGCGACGGTGAGATTTAAGGGAGGAAACCCTTTTAGACGCCCCAAAATGAGTCAATTTTCATGAATTTTTTTGAAGGTGATAAAGTAAACGCTTTATTTTTAAAATTTTGACATTACCTTATTACAAATTTCAAGTGTTGAAAACTTTTTTGTCTTTTCAAATAAAACAACATGGCGGCGTTGTACGGTATTTCTTTAGGAGCGTCTTTTGAAAAACTGCTCATGTTGTAGCTGAAAAATCATCGATCGATCTGGCTGAAATTTTGTGAAGTTTCTCACTGTAACGTTATTGGAAGGATGATTGAGTATTAAGTATTAAGTTGCAAGTATTAAGTCGACCCGATAATTAAGTATACACACAAGTATTAAGGATGTTGTGTCCAAACTTGAACATGGTAATAATTTTTTTTTAATTTGATAGGCCGTTATGTAAAACATTTGAAAGGTTGTGTAAAAATTTCACGACGATTAGGAAGCTGGCTACTGAGAAATGAGAATTCACAAAGTACACGCAGCCTTATGGCAACTGAAGTAACTGCAATTCTATTAGCAAATAGCAAACTTTGCTATTTGTTTTCAAGAAATACAAGAAATATTTATGAATGATCGTTTTTTTTATGTCAAATATATCAAAAACAAAAGTGGCTTTATGGTGCAAGAAACGACGTCGTCCGTGAACGAAAATGAGTATTTAAATTTCACGCTTCTTTCGGTCTATGCAACGTTGCCACTATATTCTTATGTTTTGCTCAAGTGCGATTTTTTTTTGTATTTTTGGCATAATTTTTTATAACAAAAAAAATAATAATTGCAAAGTTACTTCAGTTTCCATAAGGCTGCGTGTAATTTGTGAATTCTAATTTCTCAGTAGCTAGTTTCCTAATCGTCGTGAAATTTTTACACAACCTTTCAAATGTTTTACATAATGACCTATCAAATTAAAAAAAATTATCACCATTTTGAATTTTGGACACAACATCCTTAAGTAGACCCGATGGCAATAATAATCCATCCACTGAAGGCCGGAAGGCATTCGAGCAACAATGTCTTTTTGATCCCGTAGCGACTGGCTACGGGGTCAATACTTAAAAAAACTTGTTTATCATTCATTAAAGATATAAAAATAAACTGGCCAATACTGAAAGCAGCAGCTAAATATTTTGCAACTATCAATGTCCTCACTTCACTACTTTATTTTTTTCATATTGTTACAACGTTTTTTTTTTCATCTTTTTGCCGCTTACCTTCTTATATTTATCTTTTTTCATATATTTGTCCCAATGAACTTTCCACGTAATTACACCGCTTGATTATTCAGCTGATATTTTCACGCAACTATTACGACGATTAATGCAAAATGCCTGCTCCTCCTTTTCATCGAAAAGTCGCTGCTCAGAATGTTTTTTTTTTATATCGCTACAGATCAGAGAAAATAAGTATTTATCAATGCGGTAACATCGTCATTTTTTGGTGAGCAAAGTGCACGAGATATAACTGTTTTTAATTGAAAAGCAAACGATCTCGTGTAAGGCAATAATATAGAAGACACAATTATTTTCGACGATATCCATGCCATCCATTTGTCTGATGACAGCCTACACTCTTCTTAGCTTTCACCCAAAGTTGATCAACTCACTGCTCTGCGATCCGAATACACGACCAAGAATTTGAGCCGCAGTTGCGACAGCGCGCGATTCGTTGTGCACTTTGAATCACATAAGTCAGTCGTCCGTGCAAAATCGTCAATCCGCACTTCATACTTACCTTTTTTTCGTTGAACATATTCCACTCCGATAAATGGGATTGTTAATACATCAGAAATATTCAAGACCACGAACGACTTGTTGTGCTTCGATATGCCACTATATCAATGTGCCAATGGATGAACCTATTGATGTGTCAAGATCAATGCGTCAATCTCTCAGAATATCAATCTACCGATGTTAGTGAATTTTCGGTGTTTGTGCGCGCGCTTGGTAATGCATTTTTATCACTGGCACAAAATTCGAAACACAACTTATATCAACCATGCAGAAATGAAATGATAAATTATACTTTTGTACTATAGATGTACCAAGGAAGATTCGAACTGACTAAAGAATAAGACGGTATTTAACTGGGAAGTTAATACACAGTTAATTAACCAAATAAGAGATCGATTATCAATATTTTTTTCTGATGAGAGTTCGGGGATCGCGGGTTTGGAATTTTACACACAATAAATTCCTAATCTTACACGTTTAAGTTTTTTGTTTTAATAAAAAATATTGATAAACAATGAAGTTATTGTTATTTTTACGAAATTCCGTCATTGCTGCATGATTAATCGCTGTAGGTGATTCTGCCAACTATAGCGATCTGACATGAAAAATAAACAATGTGCTTTTAGTATAGTAGTAAAGTTTTCGTATGATAGAAATTTTTTGTGCAATTTTGAAGATTACATAAATGGCAAGCTGTCAAATAAACTTCATTGTTCGTTCGAAAAAAAACATATATAATAATTTATTATTGAAAAATGGCTAAATACAGCAATCATGCAGTCATCGATAGAACATGGTATAAACTTTGCTTTGTTAGAGTTTGAAGTGAATCTGACGAATCAATTTTCAAAAACGACTCACACCGTTCCATAAAACACGGTTTCAAGAAAAAGCAAACAAAAAAGGGGTAAAAACATGTTTTTCTCATGCGTAGAGTGGGTGTGAAAACATAAGTACGTCGGTTGAAAAGAAAGTGGCGAATCTACGTTATAGTCGGGACTTACTTGCTCCAGGTGAGGGAGTGCAAAGGGAGGAAAGCCCATATGAAGTACTTATTAAATAATTTTTCCAAAAATTCTAATCCACGTCAATCATGTTGAAACCGTGTACCGTACCTACAACATTTTTCTTTCTCTATTGTGGCATAGCAACCCTTAATTCACTTCGTTGGCCATTAAAATGTACACTTTGACAATCCTAAGAATAAAATAATCAATATTTCGGGGAAAATCAGTAGAATGGGAACATTCGGGTGAAAGTTTTGCCGAATACACGATTGGGTTATTACAACCCAAGCATTTTGGTTTTTATAGTTTTTAGGTACTCATTTGTTTAACTTTATAAGATTCATTTAATCAGATACATAGGTACGACTAACGCCATTTATTGAATTGCTCAGCAAGTACTGCTGTGCTCCTAATCACACCTCAACTTCTACAGCAAAGAAGCAATCATTCAAACTGGACCAGCCAGCACGGTGTAATCGGTGTACATAGATATCAAAAAAAATAATAAAAAGACATAGCCGATGAACAGTTTGAAGCCGGTTCAAAAAGTTTTTATTTGAAACGGTCGAAAGTAAAATTACCTACACGTCGGTTCAATACTATACCGTATCAATTTTGTACTATGTTTGATATGTCAATATTCAAGTCATGTAATTTTATTTTCGGATATTTTTTCGTCGACTACATGAGCCAGGGGCGGGCGAAGGGGGGTCAAGTGCCCCACCCTGCCCCACCGTAGATACGCCCATGATCGAGGGTCAGTCATTTTCTATTTTTTCAAACTGTAACAATTCTACTCCGATCGCGATTTCGGTCACTAGGGGTCCACAGCGGCCTGGAGAAGATAACTTGTATTTCAGCAAGTGTTTTCCCATTGGTTTCCGGTTGAATGAAGTAGAGAACAAAAACGTGTAGATAAGTAATTGCGGCTATCGTGAAGAACGAGTATTGATCCCCGAATGCACTGGCGATCACCTGTCGAGTAACCAGAGCAACTTTTTCAAAAATGTTTGCAGATTATTCTTATTTTACTGTTAATAATTATTTTTTACTGTGCCATTAACCTACAAATAATAAAAAAACTTGATTCCATACAACAGTTATTTTAAACTAATTTTTAGAGATGCCTACCCCTCAAAAGAAAAATTAAAAAACAATATCTCGAGAACGGTTCACATTTGCATGAAGCATTACTGGATTATTTGACAGCGGACAACATATCCTACAACCCTTCTACGGGATCATGACCAATAACCAGTAGCCCTGGATATTTTTAACCCTTCGACTGCACACTGGGTCGTTTTGACCCCATCTTTTTTCAACTGCCTGTATCGCAAAACGGGGTAATATATTCGGCCGCAGTGCGACGCTCGGATAGTCCGCCACGCCTACTCTATAGGTGGTAAATGTGAATAACAATAAGTCATTGAAGTAAAAAAATGCGAAAAATATACATTCTCAACAATTAGTCTGTCGGTCGATTTTTTACAGTTTTCACTATCCCGAAAATGTTCAAATTCAAACCTTCGAATAAATATACTTTTTGGAAAGACACTTGACACTGTCTTTTTTCGTATCTACAAACCTTCCTCTTTAAAAACCTAAAAGAATTGTTTGTTATACTTAGAATAAAAAAATTCAATTTTTTTCATGTAAATACATATTTTTCAACGCATACTCCACTTACACGAATGTTTGGGCATGTAATTTTTGTTTTTCTTAAAAAATAAATCTTCGGCCATGAAATTAGGATCATTGACTACAAAAAACGTCTCCACAAAAAAAATGCATATTTACCGAAATACAACGATCTGAAAAACGCGGGTGTTCGGATCGACCCCATATGCAGGCAGAGGTTTCATGTAAATACATATTTTGCCAACGCATACTCCACTTACACGAATGTTTGGGCATGTAATTTTTGTTATTCTTAAAAAATAAATCTTCGGCCATGAAATTGGGATCATTCACTACAAAAAACGTCTCCACAAAAAAAATGCACATTTACCGAAATACGACGATGTGAAAAACGCGCAGGTTTGGATCGACCCCATATGCAGGCAGAGGTTCGTGACGAAAGTGTGCACTCGAAGGGTTAATGAAAAAAGGGTATTCATTTGGAAGAAAAGGTGATTATGAAAAAAAAAAATTATTGTTCAGGAAAGAAGAATCAGCCATTTTTGCGCCAACGTCCGACGAGAAGACAGACGAAGTGTCTAAAATTGATAGAATCGTCTCAGAATCGTATTCTAACCGGACCAGCTTAATTCCAGGTTGAAAAAATCGATCCACACTGGTGCCTTGTTAAAAAAATTCGACTACGAAAAGATTCAACGATTCTGAATAAAATGAGGTGAAATAGTATTGGGCATTGAGATAAATGATTAAATAATAAATCGAACAATAATAAAATCAAAAGAATGATTAAATAGAAGAAAAAAAAACGGATGTCACAATTTACTCTACCTGCCATATTTTTGTCGTCGTCAGTGCCGAAATGGCCAAGATCATACTTTTGATGCTCATTCCGATGACTCGCATTTCGGACGAGAAAGCCTCGCAAGCGACGACAGAACCGACGCACGAGAGGCCAATCGAGTACGACACGGCGAATAGTAGGATGCATGCTATCGCTAAATATTCCAAATCGGCCATATATGTACCGATCGATTGAAGATGAAAGTACAGACCCACGAGGCTCATCATACTCGCAGACGCGAAACCCGACAGGGTGAACATGAATTTACGACCGAATGTGTCGACCAGTATCGTGCCAACAGAGGTGAAAACCAGTTCGCAAAATCCAATCAGTATCGAGACGTATCTGGCGGGCAACACTTTTACCGATTTTGCAAATAACACTTCGACGTACGCGTTTATCGCTTGGATCCCCGAGAACTGTTGGCCTGTTCAAAAATCATTGGAAAAGTATTGATAATTAAAAATCTCTGCTTTATGAAGAATAAAGAAATTGGGTTTATCGGTTTCTCTGGGACCACGTTGGAGCGCTATACTCCAGTGCATTCGAAAAGAGTGCGAAAACGGTCGTCAACTCGGAAAATGAAAATCGGAAATGAATTTCGGAAAATGAAAATCCCCAAGTGACAAGTGTAAAGTAAAAGTTAAATGGATCGTAGAATCCCGCAAGAGCATACGAAGGAACATGGGAAATAAAAAAATCGCATACAATATTCAAAATTCAAGAACTTCGGGATGCCAAAAAAGTCAAATTAAGGGCCTGGATAAGCGTGGAATTTGAAGAATACAATCTTCTGTCACACAGTTTTGTAAAATAGAGTTTTAACTTCAATTTGCAATAAACGTTTTGTAAAAATATCAAAAATGTCTAAAATTGACCGAGTTATAACGATTTTTGTAACGTTTTCTCAAATCTATGTTTTATGAAACGGTGTAAGCCGTATTCCATTATTTATTCGTCTGATTCGCTTCAAATTCGGATAGAGAATAGTTTAGAGGTTCCCAAAGTGGGCGTCGAGGAGAGCGATCTGGGCGTCGCGACGCTGTCTGGATGAAGATCAGCGGTGCCCATACGTCATTCTCCATGTTATATATTTTTGCATTTTGTTGGTCCTTTTATTAGGTCTTCCGTGCATGTGAGGCATCGAAGACCTAAAAAAAATCGATGGCTATTGTAGTTGACGGTGCTATTTTATTTTTGGCTTATTTTTTATCGATTTTTTTTTGGCATTTTGGGGTCCTATATGACTGCATCCAACGGTATGGCGACGCCATCACGGGAAGGGGTGCATGACGCGTCCCATAGAAGGGGTGCTAGGTGAGCAAAGACCTAAAGAAACTGTCATCAAATTGAAACATTACGTGGCGGCCCTATACTATGGGCGTCGCGAAAGTGTACTAAATATGTAAAAGTGCCGCAGACCGAAAAAATTTGAGAACCCCTGCTATGAACTATGCAATAGTTCATAATATTTACCATCGTATGACAAGAGGACTTTTCGAAATGTTAATCCATATGTGAATAACAAATGATTAAAGTTGTTTTTATTCGTAGCAAATCGAACATTCTTGTACAGCTTGTTATTTTCGCAATTTTTCATATTTCAAAAAAGTATCTGGTCATGCGAAAGATTTAGTGTTATACAGAACCGCCATTTCTTTATTTTTCATTTCGAAAAACCCCTTAGTTGCCAGAGCCACTACATCGAGTGGCCACGCAGCAACGGCGGTACATTATTTAAATAACTCAATTGTTTATAAATATTTTTCAACGAGAAACTCAAACGCGGCAAAACTATGCATTGATTGTGCTCAAAATCCCGACATCGTCATTGCATTGCTTTCGTCACATGAAAATCCTGATAATCGACCTATTTTTTGAGCCCCGAGCATCCTCGGATCCAATAATTATGCCTAGTCAAAAAAAAAAATTTTGCGCTAGACCGGACGTGGAAGGTGAAAAAGAAAATGTCTTCGATGACGTGAAACACGAAGTTGCATTCGGAATGTAGTTTTTTCCGAAATGTTTCTTTCCGCCTTTACGGGAATGGATAAAATATTACAATCGCCTTCTTCGCTCTTATCGAAGAATATCAGCACGCATTAATTGAAGTTTCCATACGAACCTGAGGCAAGGAGAACGACGACGATAAGGGCCCTGCGAGTCTCTATCCTCTTCAAACTCCTCCACGTTTTCGTCCAAAAATTTTCCTCCATTACGTAAAAATCGTTCGAGTACGTTTTCACGAATTGTACGATCTCCTCGTACTCGCGTTCAATGTTCTCCGTGCGTCGCAAAAATTTGAGGCACTTCTTCGTTTTCTCGCGATTGTCCTGTCGAGCGTACCAGAAGGGTGTTTCCGGCGCGAAGAAGGCGAACACGACGAGATACGCGACGAAGATGGTCACGTAAATGATCGATGTTGAAGTTATCGATAGCAAAGGACCGATGGAAAATGTCAATAAGATACCCAGGTGTAAACTAACGTTACAGCCGGCGCATAGGCGACCACGTGTTTTCGACGGTGACATCTCGGCAAGGTAAGATTCCGAAAGGTCGGCACACATGCCAAACGAAAAACCCAAAATAAAACGGCCCACCAAAAGCTCCTGAAATAGCCGTCATACAACAATCATTATTCCTCTTTTCGATTGGATAAGTTATCGCTGTCGTTTTGTCCAAATGGACGCTTCATTTTGAAAAATCATTCCTAATGCTTTCAAATGATTCCAAACTCTTGTGTGATGAAATCCTAATGATTTCGCAAGTTCAACAAGCGTCCGTAATAAGTCTGTTGAAAAACAGACTCTGTTGAAAAACAGCTAGAACTTATTCAACGCCCTGATGTTTCCTAATTCCCTTCAGCCATTGTCTTTTTTCTTTAATTTTCGCCGAAACTGTCGCCCTGCTCGGTAGACGAAGTCATTAGACATGGGGGATCACGTGAATTCCTACTCTTTCTATCCAAGAGATATTAATTCTGATAACGTCGATACACACCAACGTCACCACATTTCACTCACGTTCAATGTATTTTCCAAATTCGTGAAATGTCCGAAACAAGTCGAAAAAGAAAATAACGAAAACGAAGGATCGAATGATGACGGAATAGAATGTAAAGTGTATTGGTATAAACTTTTTTGTACTACAGACCCAATAAGTAGACGCGATGGCGATGATAATCCATCCACTGAGGGCCGGAAGGGACCCGAGCAAGAGTGTCCTTCTAACCCCGTAGCGACTGGCTACGAATAAGGCTATGACAAGACCGGTCATCATACCGGCATAGTTGATGCCAGCCACCCAGGCACCTTCATCTTCCGTCAGCGGTATCGAGGAATTGGCAGACAATAATTGAGGCAAAACGGACTGCGGCCATCCAATGCCGATGCCAGACATCAGAAAATTCACGTTCACTGCAACAGAAAAGCAGATAATGGAGTTCGTATATTTTTCGAAGTTCGTTAAAAATTACTTCGACCTGCCTCTTTCCATTACCAGCCAACAAATACTAATATCTCGCCGAATTATTCGAAGCAAAACTTGGCTATCACAACCTAAAGAAATTAAAATATATTTGCCAATACCCAATTTTTCAAATATTTGTATTGTTGTAAATATAATCGTACCACTTATTTTTTTCATATGTTTGCTGGATTTTTTCCACCCCTTTACTACTTGACCATGTATACTTATCTTCCTCACATTTTTGTCCCAACGTAATCCTCATCCACTTTTTTATACCGCTTGATTTTTCAATGGATGTTCTTACACAATTAATACGACAATTGATAGAAAATGCCTGCTTCTCCGTTTCGTCGGAAATCAATGTTCGAAATGGTTTTTTAATTATTTACAGATCAGAAAAAATGAGTACCTCAAAATGTCGGTAACATCGTCATTTTTTGGTCACCCGAGCGCACTAGGGATAACTGTTTTTAATTGAAAATAATTTAAACTAAAAAATGTTCAAACCACGTTTTTAAAACGGACCAAAAAGTATAAAATCATTTTGCGTAGCCCCATACAGGTTTATAACCCAATACAGATTCCTAACCGCATACAGACTGTCCTGAACATTTGTAATCATGAATTTTTAGTAGCTATGAAATTACTTGTAAGATTCAAAACGAAAACCGTGGAGCGCATGTAATAGATAGTTGATGCATGAATAGTTCACCCAAGTCACTAACAATTTTATTACACTGGAAATTATATTAACTGTTGTGTGAGTTTTCTCACCGACAGCTATTTCCTACACTCTTTACTATTATCTATGCATGCGCCCCACGTTTTTCGTTTAAAATTTTACAAGTATTTTCATAGCTATTTAAAATCTACAATCAGTCATTTTCAGGACAATCTGTATGCGGTTAGGAGTCTGTATTGGGTTATAGATATGTATAGGGCTAGGAGAAATTATTATATACTTTATGTTCAGTTTTGAAAAAGTAGTTTAAATTTTTATTAATTTAAATACTTTTATTTGCTGCTTTTTAGTCTTGTGTGTGTGTTTGAAATGTTGCTTCTCCTTCTCTAGGCGTTGCTTGCGTTGGGGGACTGTCTCCTTGACCATCGTAGAAATCATCACTAATGCACTATTCACTGTTAATATTATTATTATCGTTTTTTTCAATTTTTCTCTTTCACCAGACTACATTTTTTATTTCTTTATATATTTTTTTCTCATTTTATCTCTCTCTCTGTCTCTCTCTCTCTCTCTGACAGACTTGCCTGTCTGTTCATAAGTATGTCATCCAGATCTGAGCTATGTTCAAAGTTTTGAGTCTCTAGCTCGTCCGGAAGTTAGTTTAAAATCGATTGCAAAATGTGTACCGAACAGACAAACAAACGGTAGTCTCCATCGCTCTTGTTTGAGCACGACGAAGTCCGTCACTACCAAGGCGAAAGATGTGTTCATCAGCTATCGATGTATAAAAAAAAACATCGATCGAAGAAATTGTACCGAATACACAAACAAACAAACAAACAGACAGACAAGCAAACGCGTTAATATTGCATTGTCGTCCAGTTTTGAGCTATGTTTAAAGTTTCAAGTCTCTCGCCCATCCGGAAGTTAGTTTAAAATCGATTAAAACAACGTGTACCGAACAGACAAACAGACATCAAGGAAAGCGAGTTAATAAAAAACGTGGTAAACGACAAACGATCTTACCGAGCAACGCAATAATGTAGAGGACATAATTATTTGCCACGTTTTCCGTGTGACCCATTGGACTTATGACAGCGTACGCGTTGCTTAATTGCCAACCAAAGCTCATCGACTAACTGCTTTGTGAGTCGTATACATGACTATATATCTAAGCTTCAGCTGCAATAACACTCGCTTCGCTTGTACTGTTTGTTTGATTTTTTGTTTCATTAAAGATATTCCACTCCGATAAATGGGATTGTTAACACAGCAGAGATATTGAAGACCTCGAACGAGTCAGTAGCCAATTTAGTACTTTTTTTTCACGTGTGGTAAACTTCGCGTTGCTGAACGATGCGTGATTCGATATGTCAATATATCAATGTATGAATGGGAGAACTTGATTGATGTGTCAATGCGTAAATATGTAAGAATAACCATCTATCGATGTTGGTGAACTTTCGGTGTTTGTGCGTGCGCTTGTTAATGTATTTTTATTAATGATGCAAAATTCGAAAAACAAATTGTATCAACCATACAGAATTAAAAAGACAAAATACACTTTTGTACCGAGGAAGATTTAACATGACTAAAAGAAAACAAGATGATATTTTAGTTTTAAGGCTACCAGGGCTCTTTATGTAATTCGAAGAGTATGTGGCCTCCGGATGGAGGCCGTGTTGAGCATCAGCGTTCTGCCGACGTTTCGCAAACGATACAGCCTGCATCATCAGGGCTGAGAGCTCCGATACTGAAGCTCCCCTGTCTCAGGAAATCCTCATATAGTTGCGGTCATCCTTCCAGATCACTGCACCAGCCAATCAGATGTTTCAATTGATCGACCGATCAATTAAAAAACCGGGACGACGGTTTGCACAAATGGGATTGACGTGATATCCACTATCTCTGTTTAGATTGTCCGGATGTTTCCGGACTTCCAAGCCTTTTCGGTGTGTTCTGGAAAAATAGCTAATGCCACCAAAAACACCCAAAATAAATCAAACTACGATAAGCATCTGAAATATTCGAAAGAAGACAATCATTATTCATTTTTTCTTCTTTCGTAATACTCTCCCACCCTTTTCTTTTTTCAATTTCTCATATCCCTTCGTACACCGCATAAGAAGCTCTGTTAAGGGGTTCCCCCACTTGCGATTTTGAAAAAATCGATTTTTTTATTGCATTTTTTTGAAGTATACGTATCTGAGAATATGTCCTGAAAATTTCAAATGGATCCGAACAAAATTGACTGAGATATGAGCGTTGAAAGAGAAGAATCCGTGAATTGAAGAACTGAAATTGACACTTTAAACGCGTTTTTCTCAAAATGGCATTTCTGAAGTCGGTGACCAAGATTACTCGAACACCAATGAACCGATCTTCTTAAAATTTTGCAGGCTTATTTAATACATAAAAATGTAGTATTTAATCGTTCGATTTTTTTCGTTAAAATCGAACCATTAACTTTGACTGTCCGCCATTTTGTGAAAAATGAATATTTTTTAAAATCCTTCGATTAAAGACTAGCTTATACTTATATTTGACTAAATCCATCCGCTTTTATTTTTCAGATGATCCCCTTCGCCGCAATGTTGGTCACCACAAACCGTGTATATAAAAACATTATTTCATTGACGGCCATTTGCCACTAAACAATGTAATATTTTTCAATAAAAAATTACTGAAAGTTTTTCAAGATGTGTTCTTTGAGATGGTATATTGATCGATTAAAAAAGTTTTGTAGTTTTCTTTAAAAAAATTCATGAAAAAGGCCTTTTTTGCGCTACAAGTGGCGGCAACGCCTTAAACTGTCGCCCCGCTCGCTAGACGCAAGCCAGTAGATGGTTGAGTGGTCACCCATCCATGTAATGGCCCAGGCATCTTTTCTCCGACACGGGAGATCGCGTTGATACCCACTCTTTCTAACCATAATCAATTAATTCTAACACCGTCGACAAAAACGAAAGGGGACCTCTCCGCCGAGGTCGCCCTGGCGCCAGCCCGCTTCTCGCGCGAGTTTTATTATTTGTGCGCGACGAAGTCACATCTCTTTGGAGTAATTCTTCGTAATCATTTCTATTTAACAAAGTTATCATTGATTTAGATCATTATAATATATAAATATAATCATGGGACAAAGAAAAGGAGAAACTACGAAAGATGTTCTACGTAAATTGAAAAAGCTGGAGAAAACGATTCAGCGTGCCTCGGAAAACGTGGTCTCTACCGCCGAGAGCGTCGCGGAAAAAGAAAATTCCGACGATCCTCTTCCACCACTATTAAATATGGGTAAAGGAGTATTCATGTGTTATGAGAAAACTTTTCGTTGCTCATTTCATTCCCTTCGGGGATGGGAAACCCGCGCGAAAGCTCGGCTTCTCCAGTTACCTTCGGGACGACATAACTTAAAAATTATGTTCGTTCTCGTAGATCCAATGGTAGGCTTGATAGACCACGTCAATAATTCGGAAGAATCAGTGACCCTCGAAATAATGGGCACTGGTAGGACTGCGCAAGAATCTCGAGAAACGGATTCCCCGATATCAGAAATACCCCGTGGTGACGAAGAATTCCTCGAAGCTGTTGACCTCGAAGCATCGTTCAGCAGGGTAAGGAAGTCGAAGTGGTATCTCCACTGGCAGCACAGTGGACCAGTCGGATTAATGTGGACATGAAAATAGAAATCGAATCAGAGCTGCTTGATAAATAACCATGCACCGGGAGTTGCCCTTTGGAAGCTCCTAAGCTAAATCCGGAAATAGTGGCCTCGCTGTTCGAGACGTCCGTAAAAAGGAACAAATATTTTGTTTATTCGCAAAATCATCGAGGCTGAGCTCTGTCAGCGCTCGGCGCAGGAATTTCTCTTCTCGTGGCTGAGAACGAGAATGGAGTCGATAAACGATAACTGATGATGTTTTTGGGAAACGCCGGAAAACGATCAACGATTGCACATAATCAAGACCTAGTGACCATCTATCCAAGCTTTGACTAGAAGGTAAAAACCATATTGTAGGGCCAAAATTCAGATGATTTTCTCTTCGGGGAAGTTTTGGGTAATAAGATCAAAGCATAAATCAATCGAAAAAGTTGAGCTTGATTTGAAACCTCACGAGTTGCTGTAAAGTCAATACCGTTGAATTCATCTTCGTCGACGAACTCGGAAAAGTGGAAGGGCCCTACTGTAAAGTTTCGGAACAATTACAAGTGTGGCCACAAACAGAAAACTTTCCAGAAAAACGTCAAATTTCAATCACACCAATTTCAGCAAGCCTTGAGCAGTGCGCGTCCAACAACGCAGAACCAAACGGGGCAACATCAAAAACCTTTACCTCATCAGAAAAAGCAAAGATGACACGAGTGACAGGCCATTTACGCCATTTTAATGCTGAACAGGGATCGATTACGAGCGACAAGTTTTTCCTGAGCTGGGTGAAAGGACATCGTATTTCGTTTGATTATCCTCCTTACCAGAACAGTATTTGACAGCCCCCAACGGTTCATCGCCCTCAAATATCAAGATCGACTTTTGGACTTGGGAGCTATTCGAGAATGTGTACTTTGTGAAAATCAAGTCGTATCGAACTATTTCTTGGTACTGAAACAAGCTGGTAGTAACAGATTTGTCTTAAATCGGAAAAAAAAACGAAATAGATCTATGTGTGCTTCCCATTTTCAACTTGATTCGTATATATGCTATTTGGATTTGCAGGACGCTTATTTTCGCATCCCGTTGGATAAGAATAGTAAAAAATACTTATGATTTCAATTAAAGAACAAGCGTTTTGAATTTGATTGCTTGCCATTTTGGCTATGTAGAGCGCCCCTAATATTTACAAAAGTTTTGAAACCGATCGTGTATCATCTGAGACATCGGGGCTTGTGTGCTTTGGAGACGGCGTAGCGTCATGTTACCATAACGTTGAAATAACAATCGAGACTCTCACTTCTCTGGGGTTTATTATCAATCATCCAAAAAGCAACATTACGCCGAGTAAGAATTGTGCTTAGCTGGGTTCCATTTTGGATTCAGAAAAAAAGATTTTGGAAGTACCGGGTAATCGGAGGCGGAATCGATTAGATTGGGTTAAACGTTATGGCTCTAAAAAATCGTGTACCATTCAAGAATTTGCTCAATTCATGGGTAATATAACAGCAAGTTGTCAAGCTATTAATATGGCTGGTTGTATTTGAAAAGGTTCGAAAAAGGAAATATGTTGCGCTGAATCTCAATAATGATGATTACGAGGCAAAGTTGTTTTTACCCTAGTCTCTCCCGGAGGATTTCGTCTAGTGGAAAAACAATATACTAACGACCATAAACCCAATTTCTGCGTTGCACTTTTGACGTGAGATATTTACAGACGCATCGCTATCCGGATGGGAAGCGTTTTGTAAAAATCACTAAGCTCGTGGTTTTTGGAAAGAATCAGAAAAGTCTATTCGCATAAATTACTTAGAGTTACCAGCAATATTTATAGGGCTTCGATGATTTTCCGACAACTTATCGTACTGGGAATTTTTATTACGAGTTGACAATACTACCGCAATTTCTTATATAAATCGTATGAGGGGCATTCAATTCCCGCGATTAAATGAGATAGCCCGAGAGATTTGGCATTGGTGCGAGGCCAAAAGAATCTGGTTATTCGCTTCCCACAGCCCTTCTAAAGCGGTCATAGAAACTCACGATGAATCGCGAGTTCGAAACATAGACACCGAGTGGGTCCTTGCGAATTTTGCCTTCGAAAAAATTGTACGATAATTTGGCCTACCTGAGACATATTTATTCGCGTCGACGTGCAATACAAGATGTCAAAGTTTCTTCTCTTGGCACAGGGATCCAGAAGCAGCTGCGGTTGATGCTTTCCCGCCAAATTGGTTTTTCTTGTCTTTTTATGCTTTTTCTCCGTTTGCACTCGCTTTTGAAACTGTAAGGATGTTGAGTCCCTATGAAACATGTTAATGTTAATTGTTCAATAAATAGCTTCTTAATCGTCATGAAGTTTTTACACGACCTCCTGAATACTTCATGTAAAAACATACCAAATTTTCGAAATTCTATCATCATTGCTTCAACCTCCTTAAGGGTTGAAATAAAAAATGATAAGTTCTGAAAATTTGGTATGTTTTTGTATGAAGTATTTAAGAGGTCGTGTTAAAATTTCACGACGATTAGGAAGGTCGTTAATAAAAAATTAACATTTTGTTAAGAACATTTTTTTAAAGAAATTAAAAAAAAATTATCAATAAACTTCGTTTTGTTTCCGTTGCTTTCAGTATATTGTAGATATTATAAACTTGAGAGGTCAAAAAAAAAACTTATTGCAAAGTTACATCAGTTTCGATAAAACAACATTTAATTTGTGAATGTTAATTGTTCAATAACGAGCTTCCTAATTGTCGTGAAATTTTTACACGACCTCTGAAATACTTCATACAAAAGCATACCAAATTTTCAGAATTTTTTCATCATTTGCGAATTGGGACTCAACATCCTTAAGAACAATTATTTTAGATCGGGGTTGTAGAATTGTTGTCGGCCCTTACTCGCCCGCACAAACTTGGTATCCCCTGTTCTTACCCCTTACAATAGGAGAAACCATTAGATTCGCGTCCCCAGACAATTTACTGCTGTCTCCTTGTAGGACGCAGCGGCATTCTCTGACGAAGAATCCGAGCCTAATTGGCGGCAAATTATCGGCGAAGCGTATCGGAGTAAAAATCTCTCGGAATCGGGACTAAGAATTCTGACGGCGTCTTTAAACGGAGAAACCATAAAGAATGTTGAAATACGAAAACCGTAGGGTGGGTTTTACACGTATTCCGACAATGTGGTGGGGGAAGGAGGGTTCTCTGGCGAGGTGGAAGAACTACGGTGGTTTTTTTTTGCTTCGGCCCTTAAAAGGACCGTTTGGGGTTTTTGTATCGGTAACAGAGGAGGCCGGGTTAGTAGATAGCCAGGGTCGTCAACGCGAAGGTATGGTTGGGAGTTTTATTGGGAGCGGGAGGAGGAGGGGATTTCGGCCAGGAAGCTCCGGGTTGGCGAGGGAGGGGACAGGGGCCTGTCGGGGGTAGAAGGGAGCGTGGAACGTGAACTACGGGCATTGCGTATCTTGACGAGTGTCCCCTGTCACCTGCTCAGTGATCATTTCGAGGCCTACCACCTTCTCGGTGATAAGCAAGGAGGAGGAGAGTCGGTCACCTATTCGGTGGCTAAGCCAGGAGGGTTGTCTTTCACCTTTCGGTGATCAAGAACTGGGCTTCGGGTCTCGCACTCCGCTTTGTATACCCGGCTGGAGCGGTGGATTCGCCGCCGAACTCCAGGTACGGGTATAGCAGCGCAAGACGCGGGACACATGTAGAATTTTTCGCGAGGCGCGGTGGGCCTGCTATGGGTCGCGCAACGCTAGTCACGACGCTGAGCAAGAAGTTTGGTACAGCGAGCCGCCGACCGCGGCGCTGGGGTTCCCCACGCGGTCCGAGTATGACAGGTATCGCGGGTCGCAGATCGCGGAGCTGGCGTCGCGGTACGTTTAAAATTTTTCCATTCGCGGGTAGCGAGCAGACGACACTCGAGCCCATAGATTTAACCTCGCAAAGTATTTTTATTTTTTGACGAGTCGGTGTACAAATTGTACTCGGCGTAAAATGTGTAGTGTGTGTCTGAGTTTGGTAAGTAAATAATTAAACAGTGTGCTTACCTGTAATGTATTTTTTTTTCACGTTGATCGGCGTTATCTACCTACAAATCGGCGAGGTTTCAAAGCAAAAATTCGCTCAGTTGTTTTTTCGTATTTTTTAAAAACTTACTTGGCAGATTTGCATACCATTTTCATGGAACCATATCGCTGTGTTTCCCTTCAAGCAAAGAAACAACCATTCACATCAGACCAGTCAACACGGTGTAATCGGTGTACATAAATATAAAAAAGATAATAAAAATACATAGCCGATGAACAGTGGAAAGCCGGATCAAAATGGTTTTATTCGAAGCGCTCGGATGTAAATAACTTACACCTACTTCCAATAAAATTCTATATTAATTTCGAACTAACTTTGAAATGACAATACGTCTTGTGTCCTATCGATTACGAACAATTCGAAGATAGCGGTCCAATCGAGCTCCCGACACCCTGGCCGATACAAAATCTTTCGCTGATTACGCATTTTCCAGGTAGAACTCGATCGAACCAAAACTCTTGATCCAGGACACTTTTATGTAAAAAAACAGTCATCTCCTGGACTAAATAAGACGTGGACGAGAAAGCGCTTTGAAAATTCGTGACTATCAAACAATTTTACATCGATAAGCCTAATCCATTTTCGCGGAAAATGAAAAAGTCCATTTTCACGTCTTGTGTTCTATCGCTTAGGACCAATTCGAATCTAGCAGTCCAACGGAGTTCCTGACACCTTCGAACGCACGCTCCAAAGTAAAATCACCTACTCGTAGTCTTTACCTACTACGCTGAAGAAGTTTTGTACTAATTTTGAAATGTCAATGCGTCATCTACTGATTACGGACTTGGCAGATTTGTATAACATTTTCATGCGACCACATCGCTGTGTTCCCTATACAGCAAAGAAATAACCATTCAAATCGGACCAACCAACACGGCGCAATCGGTGTACATACATATGAAAGAAAATAATAATAATACATAGCCGACAAACAGTTTGAAGCCAGTTTACAATGGTATTTTTCACTTGACTACATGAAACAACGGGGGAGGGAGTCGCCCTCCGTGCCCCACCGTGGTTATGCCCGTGATCGGAGGTCAGTCATTTTCTATTTTTACAGACTGCAACAATTTTACTCCCATCACGATTTCGGTCACTAGGGGTCCACAGCGGCCTGGAGAAAATTACTTGTATTTCAGCTAGCGTTTGTCCCTTAGTTTCCGGTTGAATGAAGTAGAGGACGAAAACGTGTAGATAAGTAATTGCCGCTATCGTGAAGAACGAGTAGTGATCACCAAATGCACTGGCGATCATCTGTCAAGTAATCAGAACGACTTTTACATCCATCCGTTCGTGGTACGATTGAACATTATTTTGAAATTTGAACCCACGAAATGTCTTCTTGAAAAGGACTTTTATCGTTTAAAAATATAATTAAATATTCCAGACACTTTGGGAGAAAAAAAATTGATACCCAATTCGTCACATTTCTACTGTGCGAATTTTATATGTTATAATGGACTACGAATAATATGATATTTAGATTCATTTGCGATCCTGAAAATTTAGATCTTCAGTATTGCATTTGGCAAGAATTGAGTCCGGTTGAGTTTATTTGAGTTACCATAAGGTTTGAATAGTTAATGTTACTGAATTCGTTTGCAATCGACATCACTTTATTAATGAATTAACTCAGACAATGTAAATGTTTTATGCAAAAGTGAACCATTTTCGAAAGTTCATAATTTGTTTTCAAGTGACGGGTAGACAACTTTGAAAATGACTAAAAAGAACTGTTGGATAGATTCAAACTTCTTCTTATTATTTGTAGTTTGAGGGCACGGTGAAAAAAATTATCGATTATAACATAAGCATAATTATTAGGCTTGCAGAGTTTTGGACCGCTAATTGAAAAATGTCTGCAGATTATTCTTGGTTTATTGTTGATAATTCTTTGTTACTGGGCCCTTAAACTACAAATAATAAAAAAGTTCAATTCCATACAACAGTTTGTTCAAACTAATTTTCAAAGTTGCCCGCCCCTCGCTTTAAAAAAATAATAAGAATAACACGAAAATGGTTCACGTTTGAATAAAGCATAACTGGGTTATTTTATAGCAGGAAACTATCGACGAAATGTCTAAAATTGATAGAATCATTTCAGCATCGAATTGTAACCGGACCAGTTTAATTGCAGGTTGAACAAATCGATTCACCTTCGTGCCTTGCCAGAAAAGCATTTCACTGCGAAATGACTCAAAAATCCTGAATAAAATGTGTTGGAATTGTATTGGCCATTGAGATAAATTATGAAATAATAAATTGAACAATAATAAAATCAAAACAATGATTGAATTGAAATAAGAAGAAAAAACGGATGACACAGTTTGCTCTACCTGCCATATTTTCGTCGTGATCAGTGCCGAAGTGCCGAAGATCAGACTTTTGATGCTCATTCCGATGACTCGCATTTCGGACGAGAAGGACTCGCAAGCGACGACAGAAGCGACGCATGAAAGGCCAATCGAGTACGATATGGCGAATAGTAGGATGCATGCTATCGCCAAATATTCCAAATCGTCCAAATATCTACCGGCCGATTGGAGATGAAAGTATAGACCCACGAGGCTCATCATACTCGCCGAAGCGAATCCCGACAAGGTGAACATGAATTTACGGCCGAATGTGTCGACGAGAATCGTGCCAACAGAGGTGAAAAACAGTTCGCACAATCCAATCAGTATCGCCACGTATCTGGCGGGTAACACTTTTACCGATTTTGCAAATAACATTTCGGCGTACGCGTTTATCGCTTGGATACCCGAAAACTGTTGACCTGCACGACAATCATCAGAAAAGTATTGATGATTAATGATCTCTGCTTAATGAAGAATAAAGAAATTGGGTTTATCGATTTCTCCGGGACCACGTTAGGGCGCTATACTCTAGTGCATTCCAACGGAGCGCCAAAATGTGCGACAATCTGGGGTGGGGGTTTTCCGAAAAATGAAATTCGTCAAGTGACAAGTGTGAGGTATAAAGTTAAGTAAATCGTAAAATTCCGCAAGAGCATACGAAGGAATGTGGGAAATCAAAAGGTCACGTACAATAGTAAAAATTAATGAATTTCGGAATACCAAAAAAAGTTCAATTAAAAGCACTGGTGAAGCTTGGAATTTGAAAAATATAATTTTTTATTACACAGGTTTATAACTTAGAGTCTCAACTTCAATTTGCAACAATGATTTTGTAAAAATTTCGAAAACTGACCGAGTTATAACGATTTTTGGACTTTTTTGCTTTTATTGTCAAAACTATGTTTTATAAAACGAGGTAAGTAGTATCTTATGATCTATTCGTCCGATTTACTTCAAATTCGGATCCGGCATAGTTCATAACATTTTCCATCGTATGACCAGATGATTTTTCGATATGTTAATTCATTTGTTAATAACAAATGATTAAAGTTGTAGTTTTTTCGTTAAAAATCGATCTTTTTTTCTACAGCTTGTTATTTTCGTAACTTTTTAAATTTCCAAAAAGTATTTGGTCACACGAAAGTTTTAGTATTATACTACAAGTATTTTGTTTTCATTTTGAATCACCGTAGTTGCCAGAGCCATCTACATCTATTGGCTACATCAACGAACGACGGTACTTTGTTTAAATAACAATAAGTCAATTTTTTATCAATATTTTTCACCAATATTTTTTCATCAATATTTTTCACCAATATTTTCACAATATTTTTCACCAAAAAAACTTACACTTGGCAATACGATGTATTAATTGTGGGTAAAATCCCGACATCGTTATGGCATTACTCTCGTCAGATAAGAATATCGAAAATCCACCTGTTATGCAGGCGCCGAGCTTACGCGGACCCATTAAGGGGGGGGGGCGGGAAATAGATATAAATAGTCGAAAATGACAAAAAATTTCGGGATTTTTTTCCAATGCAACTACTAAACCAATCGTTTTAAAATTTGTAGGGTATTTTATTGTACATTAGAAGACATAAAAAACATTTTTTTATCGACAATAAGTGTTCATCAGCAGCCTGCGGTCAATAGTTGCTGAACGAATTTTCGAAATTTGCGGCCGCGATAAAAAAAGCTATTTATCCAATTCATTTCGACCAAAGGTTTTTAGACACGTTATTGTAAACTCTCGTCGACAATCCTTCATATTCAATTAAAAAATCTCAGTAAGCAATCATTTTTTACATAAAAAACACAAAAATTTTCGGTGAAAATTCGACCGTTTTTCTGAGTACCGCCATTATTACAATATTCAACTTTTTCAACTTTTCTTGGTTTATCGACAGCTCACTTTCATATAGAATGCAATGGTTTTTGAACTTTTTGTTTCAGATTTAAAAAAAAACGACAGCTGCCGTAGTTCGACATCGCGGGAAAAATTTGTTCAGCAACAATTGGCTGCAGGCTGCTGATGAACACTTATTGTCGATTAAAAATAATGTTTTTCATGCCTTCTAATGTACAAAAAAATGCCCTACATATTTCAAAACGATTGGTCCTGCAGTTGCGTTGGAAAAAAATCCCGAAATTTTTCGTCATTTTCGACCATTTGTGTGTACTTCCCCCCTTAATTCTGCCTAGTCAAGAGAAAGTATTTGCGCGTGAACGGACGTGGAAAATGGGTAAAAGAAGTATTCGTTGGGTTAAATATTACAATCGACTTATTTGTTCTTATCGAAGAATATCAGCACGCATGAAATCAAGTTTCCATACAAACCTGATGCAAGCAGAACGACGACGATAAGGGCCCTGCGAGTCTCTATCCTCTTCAAACTCCTCCACGATTTTGTCCAATAATTTTCCCCAATAACGTAAGAAGAATTCGAGTGCGTTTTAACGAATTGTTCGATCTCCTCGTACTCGCGTTCGATGTTCTCCGTGCGACGCAAAAATTTCAGGCACTTCTTTGTTTTCTCGTGATTACCCTGTCTGGCGTACCAGAAGGGTGTTTCCGGTGCGAGGAATGCGAACACGACGAGATACACGCCGAAGATGGTCACGTAAATGATCGATGTTGAAGTTATCGATAGCAAAGGACCGATGGAAAATGTCAATAAGATACCCAGGTGTAAACTAACGTTACAGCCAGCGCAGAGGCGACCACGTATTTTCGACGGTGACATCTCGGCAAGGTAAGATTCCGAAAGATCGGCACACATACCAAACGATACACCCAAGATAAAACGACCCATCAAAAGCTCCTGAAATAGCCGAAATACAGCGATCATTGTATCTCCTTTTTTATTGGGATGTTGAATGGCTTCCCGTGAAAGAAATTAGGAGGGCAGCCATAAAAAAATTCGGGCCCCATAAGGGTTTGAATATGGATTCCCTACTAGGGCTTTCCACAACACAATCAGACTAGGCCCCGACAGGAAAATAACAGGGTTGGGTAATTTGTTCAAAAAAGATCGTAGCGAGGAAAATGATAAAGGGCCCAGACGGGATTCATCCGGGCAGTGGTTGTTACAGGCCATACAATATAAAATGTAAAATTGAACTTGTTTTTTATTTTATAATTTCGAGGTGAATAATAAATAATCCTTTATTTGGAGAAAATATTTTTTATTATTGCAAAACACCTCGCTTGATCTGTATCCACTAATAAAGCTGATAATTATAGGGCAGTAATAGGGTTACTTCATGGCTTCGATCGGGTTCTGTTGAGGCAACCAGTCGGGCCCTGATTCATAAGCCTCTTTAGGCCCTCGTCGACAAAATGTGACTGGCCTCCAAGAGACCTGGTCGGGTGCCATGTTAGGGCCCTGGCAGAGTAAGGGAAAAATATTCGGGCCCTGGCTGAATTCTTTCGCGGGTTCTCGCTGTTTCTTCGTGAAAATTAATGCTTCATTGGCAAAAATCATTGCTCATACTTCAAAACGTTTTCGAACTGTTGCGCGATCAACTCCTAATGAATCTGCAGGTTCAGCTAGCGTCCGAAATGCGCCATCATGAAGTAATGCCTCCAATTCAACACATCAAAATAATTATTTACGACAGAGCACGATCGCTGTAAGGGCAAGAGTACAATGATCGAGGCGGCAAGATTTGACGGTGAATTTATGATTATCGAGTCAAAATAAACAAAATATACAGAATGGTAAAAGTTCGCATTTTGCTCATGCTGCGTTCAAATTAGAATTCTTCGATGGTTATCGAAAATTACGATTTTTTTTATTTGAAAATCTCAAGGAACAGCACGCAAGTTAACTTCGAAATGTATAGTTTCAGCAGTGTCTCAGAAGCCAAAAATGTTTTTTCAATACCACTGACATGTTGGCCTCGCTTACAAGTGCGACTAGACAGAAAGTAAAGTGGTACTTTTAATAGTTAGGAGCCCAAAGAGGGATTAAAAGTATACACGGTGCATCCCTCTTCGGACTTCTATGGCACCAAGTTTATGTAAAATATATCGTTTAGTAATTTGGTGTAGTAATTATTTTCGATAATTCTTATCGTTATAAATAAACAGAAAATAGAAATAAAGAAGCATTATAATCTCAGAATTTATGTTAAAAATCATATAAATACTACGTTTAGTGATATTTATATACCACTAAACAAACCCAAACAAAGAAATACTTGTTCAAGCTCACCCGCTCAATTTCCATTATTAGCGATAAAATAAATATATTGTACCCATGAGTAAAAAAGAATCGTTGAATTTTGGCGTTTCTCCAATTACCGCCAAATGTGCTCATAATTCCTTAAGGAAGCCGAAACGGCAAATTTTTTATTCTTGACATTCTCATTGTTTTGGTTCAAATATAAAAAATCGACGGTCAAAACATGGCGCCCGGATATCGTACTATCCCCGCCGTAAATCTCCACAAGAATTCTGCATTCAGATGCAGATTTTTTAAAAATAAAGTCGTGCAGTAAAATTTGCCACACTTACTCTTTTTGGTACGAAATTTGATTTGTGCAACACTATAAAAAAAAAGTTGTTTACACTTCGACGATATCACATACACCGAATTGCAAGTTTACTTATGGTACTTCGATTTTTTTATTGCATTTTTTTGAAGTATAAGTATCTGAGAATATGTCCTGAAAATTTCAAGTCGATCCGAACAAAATTGACTGAGATATGAGCGTTGAAAGAGCAGAATCTGTGAATTGAAGAACTGAAATTGAAACTTTAAACGCGTTTTTCTCAAAATGGCATTTCTGAAGTCGGTGACCAAGATTACTCGAACACTAATGAACCGATCTTCTTGAAATTTTGCAGGCTTATTTAATACATAAAAATGTAGTCTTTAATCGTTCGATTTTTTTTTCGAACAAAAATAGCCGTTTTATAGCCAAAAAACGGCCGTTTTTTTTCGTTAAAATCGAACCATTAACTTTGACTGTCCGCCATTTTGTGAAAAATGAATATTTTTTAAAATTCTTCGATTAAAGACTAGTTTATACTTATATTTGACCAAATCCATCCGCATTTTTTTTCAGATGATCCACTTCGCCGCAATGTTGGTCACCGCAAACCGTGTATATAAAAACATTATTTCATTGACGGCCATTTGCCACTAAACAATGTAATATTTTTCAATAAAAAAATTACTGAAAGTTCTTCAAGATGTGTTCTTTAAGATGGTATATTGATCGATTAAAAAAGTTTTGTAGTTTTCTTTAAAAAAATTCATGAAAAAGGCCTTTTTTTGCGCTACAAGTGGGGGTAACGCGTTAAACTACACGCACGCATTTCTGGTAACGCCATCTGTTTGAAAACAGCGAGAACTTATTCAACGCCCTAATATGTCCTAGACCTCTTCTGTCGTTCCGTCTTTTGCTTAAATTTCTGACAAAACTGTCGCCCCGCTCGATAGACGCAAGCCAGTAGGCGGCTGAGCGGTCACCCATCTAAGTAACGGCCCAGGCCAGCGCTCTTCGATATGGGCGATCGCGTCAGTTGCCACTCTTTCTATATACGCGTTATTATTTCTTACACCGTCGGACGTTTCCGTAGAATAAAAATGACATTCAATCATGTTGAATGTTATTTTTATTCTCGTCAAATGCGCGAGGTATGTCGATAAAGAAATAAACGAAAACGAACGTTCGAACGATGACCGAATAGAATGTAAAGGGTATTGATGTAAAGTTTTTTGTAGTACAGACCCAATAAGTCGACGCGATGGCGAGAATAGTCCATCCACAAAAGGCCGGAAGGGACCCGAGCAAAAGTGTCTTTCTAACCCCGTAGCGACTGGCTACGAATATGGATATCGTAAGACCAGCCATCCCACCGGCGTAATTGATGCTCGCTATCCAGGCACCTTCATCGTCCGTCAGCGGTATCGATGAATTGGCAGACAATAATTGAGGCAAAACGGACTGCGGCCATCCAATGGTAATGCCAGTCATCAGAAAATTCACGTTCACTGGAACAATAATGCAAAGAATAGTGTTCGTCTATTTTTCAAAGTTTTCTGAACATTACTTCGACCTGCTTCTTTCCATAACCAGCCAACAAATGTTAATATCTCGCCGAACGATTAGGAAAAAAACTTGTTTGTCACACACTAAAGAAACGAAAATATATTACTACCCAATACCTAAAGTGAGGTGCTGCATTTTGTACAACTATCGGTTTATATAATCTCACCGGTTAACTTTTTTTTCTTCATATTTCTACTGGATTTTTCCATCCTTTCACTACTTGACTGTTGGTACTTATCTTCCTCGCATATTTGTCCTAACATAATCCTCCACGTTATTATACCGCTTGATTTTTCAATTGATTTCCTTGTACAATTAAAGCCTTAGGCCACAGTAACGGGTATACAATCATGTGCAAATTTAACAATTTCTTTTCGTATGAAAAAGTGATTCGCTCATATAATTAATTATACATCTATTTAGTATAAATATCAAGCTGTTAGAAAATATATTTTTTTTATGTACAAAATTGCCGACTACTAATATTTTCTTTTGTTATCTTTTTTTAGGCGCTCCGCGGCGTGACATTTAGCATACACAATTTTTTACCTAGAACAAAAAATAAAAACTCTCGTCAATCTACATTAGAATACCTAGAGAAGTACGTACGGAATTTGAAAAATATTGTTTTATTGAAAAGTTGTAGGTATTTGAACTTAAGAAATGAATTTTCAGTAAATAATTTCGTATTCATTGGAAAACTGCTCATAAAATAAAAAGTTTTCGATTAATCCGAAATTCTGTACGTACTTCTCTACGAAATGCAATTAGGAACATAACTTTTGAATTTGAAGTGAATCGAGTGAAAATTGATGAAATTATTTGTCACGCCAATTGGAAAAAAGTTGTTTCGAGTAGTTGGCCGTTTTGTATATCGAAAAAAATATATATTTTCGAACAGCTCGATAATCATACTAAATAGATGTGTAATTAATATTATGAGTGAACCACTTTTTCATACGAAAAAAATGGTTAAATTCGCACATGATTTTATACCCGTTATTGTGGCCTAAGGCTTTAATACGTCAATCAATAAAAGATTCATCCATCTTCTTCTCATCGAAAATGGCTGTTCGAAACGTTTTTTTATCATATGAAGATCGGAAAAAATGAGTATCTCAAAACGGCGGTAACATGATCATTTTTTTGGCGAGCCGAGCGTACGAGACATAACCGTTATCAGGTGAAAAAGACAAACGATCTTACCGAGTAATGCAATAATGTAGAGGACATAATTATTTCCCACGTTGTCCGTACGACCCATTTGACTGATGACAGCGGACACGTTGCTTGACTGCAACTCAAAGCTCATCGACTAACTGCTTTGCGAATCGTATACATGACTACGTACCTAAGCCTCAGCTGCGATAGCGCTCGCGTCATTGTGCGCTTTAAATCCCATAACTCAGTCCTCCGTGCAAAAGCGTAAATCCGTTCTGTTTGCTTTGTTTTTTTCTTTCGTTAAAGATATTCCCCTCCGTTAAATGAGATTGTTAATACAGCAAAGATATTCAAGACCTCGAACGAGTTCTTAGCCAATTTATTCGGTTTTTTTGTCCACGTGTGGTAAACTTTGCGTTGCTGTACGAAGCGTGCTTAAATATGCCAATATATTAATATGCGAATGGGAGAACCTGTTGATGCGTCAATGCGGAAATATGTAAGAATAAGAATCTATCGATGTTAGTGACCTTCCGGTGCTTGTGCGTGCGCTTGGTAATGTATTTTTATTAATGGAGGAAAATTGGAAAAACAAATATCATCCATGCAGAATTAAAATGATAAAATACACTTTCGTACTATAGATGTACCGAGGAAAGTTTAAAATGACTAAAAAGCTAAAATAAGATGACATTTAACGGGTGAAAAAGTCGTAACGGGTCTGCATAAACTTGGGGTCCAAATAACTGGTCGATTCTCAATATTTTACGAGCTTTTATTTAAGGATGTTGAGTCCCTATGAAACATGTTAATGTTAATTGTTCAATAAATAGCTTCTTAATCGTCATGAAATTTTTACACGACCTCCTGAATACTTCATGTAAAAACATACCAAATTTTCAGAATTCTATCATCATTACTTCAACCTCCTTAAGGGTTGAAATAAAAAATGATAAGAAAATTCTGAAAGTTTGGTATGTTTTTGTATGAAATATTTAAGAGGTCGTGTTCAAATTTCACGACGATTAGGAAGCTCGTTATTAAAAAATTAACATTTTGTTAAGAACAATTTTTAAAAGAAATAAAAAAAAATTCATCAATAAAACTCGTTTTGTTTCCGTTGCTCTCAGTATATTGTAGATATTATAAAATTGAGAGGTCAAAAAAAAACTTATTGCAAAGTTACATCAGTTTCCATAAAACAACATTTAATTTGTGAATGTTAATTGTTCAATAACGAGCTTCCTAATTGTCGTGAAATTTTTACACGACCTCTGCAATACTTCATACAAAAGCATACCAAATTTTCAGAATTTTATCATCATTTGCCATTTGGGACTCAACATCCTTAAAATGACTTGGTGTGAAATTACTCGGCATTCTGTGAGATGTGTAACGGAAAATCGATATTTCACTCACTTCCCGACTACTTAGAGGTCTGCAATTTTACAAACATGCATCTAAGAGGTGACAATGCATGATTCAACTAAAAAAAATATATAACGAATGAACAAATTTGAAAAATAAAAACTATTTGACTATCTATGAGATGCAAAACGGAAAATCGATAGTCACCCACTTCCCGACTACTTAGAGCTCTGAAAATTTGCAAACATGCATTTAAGAAGTGACAACGGATGATTCAACTTGAAAACATTGGGCTGCGAATAGCTAGCAGGAAAGAGATCTTGCTATAATGAAGCGTTAGCAGAAAAAAACAAAATGAGAAACATTCAATAGAGCTAGACTATATGCAAAGTGCATGAGAAAATATGAATTAGCTCTAAGTGCTCTCGAATCTCACAATAGTTAGAAGGGTCAATAGGTAAAATAGATTCAAAGGTAAGGCCCAATAGGCGGTGAGCCAACATCTATGTGCCACCTATAACAGTTCTCCAAAATTTCTCCTGACAATCCACCTAAAACAAAACCAGTTCATTTAAGGATGTTGAGTCTCTATGAAACATGTTAATGTTAATTGTTCAATAAATAGCTTCTTAATCGTCATCAAGTTTTTACACGACCTCCTGAATACTTCATGTAAAAACATATTAAATTTTCAGAATTTTATCATCATTACTTCAACCTCCTTCGGGGTTGAAATAAAAAATGATAAGAAAATTCTGAAAATTTGGTATGTCTTTGTATGAAGTATTTAAGAGGTCGTGTTAAAATTTCACGACGATTAGGAAGCTCGTTATTAAAAAATTAACACTTTGTTAAGAACTATTTTTAATCGATTTTATCGATTACAAATTTTATAACGATTTTAAAGAAATAAAAAAAAATTATCAATCAACTTCGTTTTGTTTCCGTTGCTTTCAGTATATTGTAGATATTACAAAATTGAGAGGTCAAAAAAAACTTATTGCAATGTTACATCAGTTTCCATAAGACAACATTTAATTTGTGAATGTTAATTGTTCAATAACGAGCCTTCTAATTGTCGTCAAATTTTTACACGACCTCTGAAATACTTCATACAAAAACATACCGAATTTTCAGAATTTTATTATCATTTGCAATTTGGGACTCAACATCCTTAAGAAATGAATTTTCAGTGGAAACTTTAGTTATAACTGCTCATAAACTGCTCATAGAATAAAAAGTTTTCGTTTAATCAGAAATTCCGTACGTACTTCTCTGCGAAAAGCAATTAGGAACATAACTTTTAAACTTGAAGTAAATTGAGTGAATATTGTTGAAGTTATTCGTCACGCCAATTGGAAAAAAGCTGTTTCGAGAAGTTTCGAGTAGTCGGCCAATTTGTACATCGAAAAAAAAAAAAATGCTAACACCTTGATATTCATACTAAATGGATGTGTAATTAATTTTATGAATGAATCACTTTTTCGTACGAAAACAAATTGTTAACTTCGCACATGATTTTATACCCGTTACTGTGACCTAAGGCCTTAACTGAAAGACCTCTTTGCGACTATTGGTACTCGGGATAGGTTGAGTATGGTTGATGCGTTATAAAATAAAATTCAATATCGCAAGCAAGTCAGTTTCTATTTGTGCAAACTGTAACAATTTCTCTCCGATCACGATGTCGGTCACCAGGGATCCACAACGGCCTGGAGAAGATAACTTGTATTGCAGCAAGTGTTTTTCCCTTGGTTTCCGGTTGTATGAAGTAGAGAATGAAAACGTGTAGATAAGTAACTGCGGCTATCGTGAAGAACGAGTATTGATCCCCGAATGCACTGGCGATCACCTGCCGAGTAATCAGAACAATTTTTTCATCCATCCATTCGTGGTGCGGCAAAACATCATTTTTCCTATTTATACTAAGCGAGATACCTTCCTCAGAAGGACCTTTGTCCTTTTAAAATATTTGTCACATATGAGGCATTTTTAAAGGAAAATATATTGTCACTCATTTCGTTGCATTTATACTTTGCATATTCAATATATTATGATGAACTAACAATAAGAATAGTGTAGAAGAAATAAGTACACTATGATGATATTGAGACATCTCACTTTTAGTTTTTTTCGTCAAATTCAGTAATTAATCGATTTTATAATATGATTTAGATTCTCAGTATCGCATTTGTCAAAAATTACGTCTGGTTGGGTTTGTTTAGATTACCATAAGTTTTGAATAATCAATTTTAGTGCATTGGCTTTCAATAAACTTCATCATTTTATTAACAATTTAACTCGGATGGTACGAATACATCTTCATTTAACTTCAGTGCAGCAATTGTTGTAAAGTTTGGACAGGAGAAAAAAGGGAAAATGCCAAGCATTTCTAGTTGTGACCAAAATATCTAGAAATGTATAAAACATTTATTGAAAAAAAAAGCATTCTTTGGTGCATTATATTGACAGTTGAGAAGAAAATATATTTTTTTGTGTCGCGGATAATTTATTACTCGCTTGTCCCTGCGGTTTAGCGTAGGTGTATGTCGAAAATTAAATTCATGTATATATCGGAAATATAATTGAATGTCTCGTATGAAGGGTTGTGTACTAAAGTTATTGTGAAAAATGCGATTTCTCTATATCCAAAAACGTGAGTATTGAATTTTTAAAATGTATTAATTTACAAGCAAAGTAATCATTGAAAAAAAAACTTTCTGATTCACGAAAAAGGTTCGGACGTTTTCACGCCACCTTACGACGAGCAGACAGAGAAAAAGACAAAAATTGATAGAACCGTCTCATTCTAACCCAACCAGCTCTATTCCAGGTTGAAAATATAGATCAACCCTGGGGCACTGCAAAAAAAAATAAACTACGAAAACATACAGCCATCCTGAATTAAATGTGCTTGAATTGCATTCGGCTTTGAGATAAATTATTAAATTATGAACTGGACAATAATAAAATCAAAGCAATGATCGAATTGAATTAAAAAAATGGTATGGCCCAGTTTATCCTACCTGCCATATTTTCGTCGTGATGAGTGCAGAAATGCAGAAAACCAGAGTCTTGATGCTCATTCCGATGACTCGCATTTCGTACAAGAAAGACTCGCTAGCGACGACAGAAGCGACGCAAGAGAGGCCAACCGAGTACGACATGGCGAACAGTAGGATGCATGCTATCGCCAAATATTCAAAATCATCCATACGTGTACCGATCGATTCGAGATGAAAGTATATGCCCGTGAGGCACATCAGACTCGCCGATGCGAATCCCGACGAGGTAAACATAAATCTACGGCCGAACGTATCGACCAGCATCATGCCAATGGAGGTGAAAAACAGTTCGCACAATCCAATCAGTATCGACACGTATCTGGCGGGTAACACTTTTACCGATTTTGCAAATAACATTTCGGCGAACGTGTTTATCGCTTGGATACCCGAAAACTGCTGGCCTGCTCGACAATAATCAGAAAAATATTGATGAATAAATCTTTCTGCTCAATGAAGAATGAAGCAATTGGATTTATCGGTCTCTCTGGGACTGCGTTGAAGCGCTATACTCGAGTGCATTCGGAAGGAGCAGCAAAATGTGCGGCAATCTGGGGTCGGGGTCTTTCCGAATTCAAACAAAATTAATGAATTTCGAGATACTAAAAAAAGTCGAACTAAGTGGTCTGGATAAACTTGGAGTTTGTAAAATATCAATTTCGTTCCATATTTTTATGAGGAAGAGTCTTCTTGACTTCGATTTGCAATTAAGGTATTGTAAAAGATCCAAAAATTGGCCTGGTTATGACGTTTTTTGTGAATTTTTGCTTTTTTTCGATTCTATGCTTTATGAACGCTGTAAGTCGTAAGTTATACTACACATTCGTACGATTCACTTAAAATTCCGAAAATGACAATCGTAGAGTGACAAGGGTGATGTTAAAGTTGAAGGGATCGTAGAATCCTCCAATGGCATACAAACGAACATGGAAAATGAAAAATTCACATACAGTATTCAAAATTTGTGAATTTAGGGATACTAAAAGAAGTCATGCTAAGGGGAAAATCTTATCCAAAAACTGGATAAACTTGGAGTTCGAAAAATATGATTTTTATTGCATATTTTTATGACGAAAAGTCTTGACTTCAATTTGCAACAAAGGTCTTGTAAAAATTCCAAAAATTTACCGAGCAATGACGATTTTTGTGAATCTTTGCTTTTTTTTAACTATGTCTTATGAACGGTGCAAGACTTAAACGTTTACTTAAAATTTACATTTAAAATTCGGTGAGCGTGTAGTTTCTAACATTATCCATCGTATGACCAGATGATTTTTCAATATGTTAATCCATTTGTTAATAAAAAATGATTAAAGTTGTTTTTTTGTCGAAAATCGAACATTTTCCCACAGCTTGTTATTTACGTCGTTTTTAGAATCTCAACAAGTATCTGGTCGTACGGAAGTTTTATCATTATACAAGTATATTCGTTTTTTTTTTCTTCATTATTTATAATGACCTTAGTTTCCAGAGCCTCCTACACGAATCAGCTACGCAGCAACGGTGGCACATTTAAATTAAAATAGCTCCTTCGGTTCTCAATATTTTTCAATAAAAAAAATCAAACTTGGAAAAAGTTTTAATTGTTTGTAAAATCCTCAGAAAAAATGTTAGAAATCGAGCTGCTTTTCGGGCCTCGAGCTTAAACAGACCCATCAATTTTACCGAGTCAACAAAAAAAATATTCGCGCGACAACGAACGGGAAAAATGAAGAAAGAAAAGTGTCCTCGATGACGTGAAACACGAAGTTGCATTCGGAATGTACTTTTTTCGAAATGTCCTTTCGGCTTTAGGGGTATAGGTAAAATATTACAACCGCCTTCTTCGCTGTTATCGAAGAATATCAACACGCACGAATTGAAGTTTCCCTACGAACCTGAGGCAAGGACAACGACGACGATAAGTGCCCTGCGAGTCTCTATCCTCGTCAATGTCCTCCGCGCTATCGTCCAAAAATTTTCCCCGATTACGTAAGATGAATTCGAGTGCGTTTTCACGAATTGTACGATCGCCTCGTACTCGCGTTCGATGTTCTCCGTGCGACGCAAAAATTTCAGGCTCTTCTTTGTTTTCGCGTAATTACCCTGTCGGGCGTACCAGAAGGGTGTCTCGGGTGCGAAGAAGGCGAACACGACGAGATACGCGGCGAAGATGGTCCCGTAAATTATCGATGCTGTGGTGATCGATAAAAAACCGATCGAAAATGCCAATAAGATACCCAGATGTACACTAACGTTAGAGCTGGCACAGAGGCGACCCCGTATTTTCGACGGTGACAACTCGGCGATGTAAGATTCCGAAAGATCGCAACACATACCACTGTAAACACCCAACATGAATCGACCTACGATAAGTTCCTGAAATAACCGGAATAAGACAATCGTTAGGGGAACTCGTGGCACGAGGAATCCGCGGGATAAGATAAATCGTATGCCTACATTGAGAGATATATATAGTAACTTCAACCCTATTTCAACCATATTACCCTGAGAGGACAATAACACTTTATAGTCATGGTTACTGCCGTAAATATAGTACTGCTTATGATATTTTAGCAGTTGTGTTAACTATGCTCATATGTTAACCGCAACCAACAATCTTTCAAACATACGTTGATTGCCAATGCTATATAATATAGTAGGTCTTCATAAAATAAATATTTCCTTACACTATAAAAAAAATAGTGATTTTTACTATATTGAATGGTATGTCTACTGAATGTATATAATATTTCATAAATTCAATAATTCAGAATGTTTCAATTGAGAGTACTACCTGTATGATTGTTTATCATGATTAGTTATTCCCTGACCTCCTGAAATGATTCCTATCGAAGAAAATATCTCTCCTACATGGAGATTCGAACCTACCTATCTATATTTACTCACGCTGCCACTATGCTACCGGGTACTGATGTTATTACGATGGTAGATTTGGCATAACGGATAAAAGTAATTCCAGCTGCAATTCCGAATAGCTGTTACCTCTGATATAAGTGGAATTTTGCACAGATTGCCGGTTTGATAATATATGTCATTGCTCAAATGGATTTTTGGCGCAGCCTAAAAGTTTTCGAATTATCGAATTCTAAAAACTGATAAATGAATGCGCTGATATATCGATATCGATCATAGCGAGCCACCGCTGTCTCTGCTTTATCGACACGTTCTACAAATGATTTACGTCTGCACTATAAGATTACCACAATGTTGTTCGTATATTCACTTTTCGTAAGATCTTGTAACAGTTTATAATCAACAAGTTTTAATGTTAACCATATTAATAGTACAAACTTGTACTGAGAAAAATGTCCATAGTACTTATAATATAAAAAAAAAACGCCCATGGTAAAAGTGGGCATAGTAAAATTCATATAGCTTATTACTACCGTAATTATAATATGGTTAACACGACTATAAGCATCTATGCCGTTTTGGTGGTGTGTTTTTTTATCTAGTATCCCTGAAACAACTATTAACTACTGTGAAAGACTTTACAATATCGATATAGTTAATACAGTTAATATTTTTACAATAGTTGGTAGTTTTTTCGGGGATAATAGATAGTCGAGCACGCCACCAAAGTTGCATGTTTAGATATATTGTTCGCTTATAGTTGTGTTAACCATATTATGATTGTGGTGACAATAAACTATAGGGAATTCGACCATACTCTCTTTTTCCAGGCGCGTTTTTTGTAAACACTATACACTTTTCTCTCGGTGTAGCTACTGAATAGTTTTTGTGAGTACAGAGCTTTCATCGTGTCTCATCATTTTCCCAGGGTTGTTTCGTCTTGCCCCGCATTCGGAGTAAGATGGGGAAAATAAAGGTTTAATTAAAAATATATATTGTACGGTACAAATCAGATTAACTCATGTTTTGCTTCGAAAATGATAAGATTGATAAATGTTGAATAGTTTAAAAAATAATTAATGTTGATTGACATATGTAAGTATCGTTTTATTTGATCATGACCTTAGCGTCATCATCTTACCCCAACTACCCCTATTCCTTTTTTTTCTCTCCTAATGCTCTACCATCCTTTCCTTTTTTCAATTTCTCATATCCCTTTGTACTGCACATAAGAAGCTCGGCAATACTGCCGCCCTGCTCGGTAGACGCAAGCGAATAGACGGCCGAGTGGTCACCCATCCAAGCAATGGCCCAGGTCACTTCTCTTTGACATGGGTGATCACCTAAGTGGCCACTCTTTCTATCCATGAGAAATCAATTCTTGCAACGTCGACACACATATACGTCCCCGTATTTCAATGATTACCGATGTTTTTTTGAAACTTGGGAAATGAACCGGGATAAGTCGAAAAATAAAGTTACGAAAACGACGGGCCGAAAAATGACCGAATGGAATGTAAAGTCAACTGATATAAACTTTTTTGTGCTACATACCCAATAAGTCGACGCGATGGCGATAATCGTCCATCCACTGAGGGCCGGAAGAGATCCGAGCAACAGTGTTATTTTAATTCCGTAGCGACTAGCTACGAATATGGGTATGAAAGCACCGGCGATGATGCCGGCGTAGCCGACGCCAGCTACCCAGTCGCCTTCATCGTCCGTCAGCGGTATCGAGGAATTGGTAGACAATAATTGAGGCAAAGCGGTCTGCGGCCATCCAATGGCAATGCCACCCGTCAGAAAATTCACGTTCGCTGGAACAAAAATAGCTGAGATAGTTCGTACGTTTTTTAACATTCCTAAACAATTACTCCAACTGTTTCTTTCCATACCGGCGAACAAATATTATTATCTTGTCGCAATATTCTGGAAAAAAAACTCGTTTATCATGCACTAAAGAAATAAAAGTATACTAGCCAATACCCAAAGTAAGACATTGAATTTTTTACAACTGTCGATTTAAATCGATGCCCTACTTTATTAATTTTTTTACATTTTTTTCCGAGCTGTTTTTCCACGTAACTGTACCGCTTGATTTTTCAATCGATTTTTTACACAAATATTACCCCAATTAATGAAGGATACTGGCTTCTCCTTTGCGGCGAAAAGTTGCTATACGAAATGATTTTTTTTTCATGTACAGATAAGGGAAAAGGAGTATCTCAAATCGGGATAATATCGTCATTGTTTAGTTGAGCAGAGCACCCTAGACATAACTATTGTAACTATTAACTATATAACTATTTAATTGAAAAAGCTCAACGATATTACCGAGTAACACAACAGTGTAGAGGACAACATTATTTTCGACGATGTCCGTGCGATCCATTTGACTGATGAAGCTCATCGACTCACTGCTCTTTAATTCTCATACATGACTATGTAACTACGCCTCAGCGGCGATAACGCTCGCTTCATTGTGCACTTTAAATCTCATAAGTCAGTCCTTCGCGCCAATGTGTCAAACCGTACTTTTTTCTTTCATGTTTTGGGTCGAAGATATTCCACTTCGATAAACGGGATTGTTAACACAGCAGAGATGATCAAGACGGCAAACGAGTTAGACAATTTATTACTTTCTTTTTTACGTGTGGGAAACTTTGCGCTGCTGTACGGATGGCACATATCAATGTGCCAATTGGTAAACCTGCTGCTGTGTCAATGCGTAAATATGTCAGAATGTCAATCTATCAATTCTTAATTGGTACATTGTATCAATAAAATTTTTAATTTTGGCCGCTTTATATAATTCGGTTTTCGAATTTTGTACCTTTAATTAAAATACATCACTAATCGCGCGCACAAACACCGAAAATTGACTGTTCGGTTGGTTATGTATTTTTATGAATGGTAGAAAATTCACATGACAAATTATGTAATCCAGACAATTAAAATTATAAAATACATTTTTGTACCATAGATGCACCGACGGAAATTTAAAATGACTAAAAAATAAAAAGGTAGGGTTAAGTGGGAAGGTAATTGAGACAGTCGTAGCGGGTCTGCATAAACATGGGGCCCTAATAACGGGTCGATTTTCAATATTTTTTTCTGATGAAAAAATTAGGATGGCGAAGTTGGGATTTTACACATATTAAATGCATTATCCTACCACGTCGGATTTTTTGTAATTGAAAAATATTGATGGGATTGAGTTATTGTTATTTAAACAGAGGGCCGTCGTTACTGCATGGCAATCGGTGTAGGCAATTCGGGCAGCTACGATTATTTGAAATAAAGAGAAAAAAAATTATTTCGGTGTCATAGTAAAATGTTCGTACGATCTGGAACCTTTTTTGAGATTTAGAAGATACGAAAACGGCAAGCTGCAAAAAGATCATGGGTCGTCCAAAAAAAAATACAACTGTAATCATTCATTACCAGTGAAAAATGTCCAAATACAGCAAACAATCGTGAGTTTCACAAAACATCGTTTCGAGAAAAAAGCAAACGACAAAAAGGGTAAATCGCAGTGGGCCATTACGCTCTAACACGGTCAAACTTTATAAAAATCATCATTACTCGGTCAAGTTGTGACTTTTATTTACAAAATTTCCGTTTGCAAACTAAAGACCCGAGGCTATAAAAATTCTCAAGCTTCTGCAGATCTCTTAACGCAACATGACTTCACTTCATCAAGAATGCTAAAAATCGTACATTCTGAACAGTAGAAAATTGCAATTGATCCTCACCTGTCCCATTTTCAATCCAACTATAATTTTATCAATAATATTTTGGCTTGTACGTCACTTCACTATTTCTACTTCCTCAGTCCAAAGTCTATGCAGATACGGGCAGCTATGTTTTCACTGAGTTCCAGTTGTGTTGCCATAGGGAACTCACCAAAGCAGACCTCCCGCTGGGTACTCGGCGAGCAAGCCTAGTGCGCTGCCTAGTGATCATCCATCCCAGTATTGGCTCAGGTCATCTCGCCTGTTACATGCCAAGTAATTTCCGTTTCAAAGATTTTACACAAAATCACTTGATTATCTTTGGAATTTGACAAACCTCTATTATATTGAAGAAAAAAAAACATTCGCATTGGACATCAAAAGAAAATTTGATGTGACAAGATTGAGCACTTCATTGATGTATCTTAATGCTGTTGCAAACATCCTTCCAGCTATGTCAGCCTGGAAGGGCTGTTCCGATGGACTTCTCTTTGAGAAAAAATAAAACGAGGCAACTGCGCGGACAATAAATTGTAAATTCGCAAATTACCATCTGAAACATCGGATGTTGATCGAAATTCGTATCTTCTCGGGATTTCCCGTGTGCCAATTGACACACGTATAAACGTGCGAGTTCACGTCATCGGGCTACGACCCGACCCGGCAGTTTTGCATAACAAACGATGCATTTTTTCGTTTTTCGTTTTTTTTCTTCATTCTTTTTAATCGCGATTCTCCGGCCAAAGCACACACGGAATTTCGAGCTCTTTGTCCACATATGTATTATTTCTCACACGCCCTTTAACAATTTTCTCATTCCTCGTGCATCCCGATAACTCTATTTCCAGGGAAATTTATGTGTCATGCATCCATATTGGCTCTTTTGCACGACCGATCACTTGCGCGAGCCTTTATTCCTCTTGTGCTGAGTAAATATTTGAAATACTTTTATCCGAATAGCATGTCGATATTGTATTAATGCTTGTTGCTGGCCCGAGCCAGGAAAAAAAAACCTAAAAATATACATGGCCTGTTTCAAAGATAATATTTTTTCGATTGCTATACATTTCTGGACGTACTGAATTTTTTGGTATGTACTATGTATGCGCGTAAGGTTTGCAATAAAAAGTAATTCAGAAAAAAACCTTATTCGTGTACTAATGGAATTGATTAGGAACACTTTGTAAATTTTGTGAAATTTTCCATTTATTGATCATTTTTACGTTATAATCACTTATATTTCATAATCTTATCAAAGTAGGCTTACTAAGGCGAAGTGCTTCACGCCGCCGACCACTTCGAAACTTTGAAATAATTTTTCTCCCACACGGAAGAACCAATTGGAATGAAAATTGTTGTGTACATGCAGGACGCTTGCTTCAACAGGATCGTTATCGCATTATACCAAATTTAGAAAGAAAAAAAAGCATTACAGTTTCTGGTTACCATGCAAGAAATTGTGCATTATTAACCCTCGTATCATATTTTCGGTAATTGGACGCCTAGACCGTAAAAGGGAACACATTTTAAGCTTTGTTTCACCTGTTTTCATGCATGAATGGCGAAAAAAAAACTTTGAAATGTTTTACATAAACGTAGCAAAAATGTACCAACACAGCTCAAAATATTGTCTATCGTCACGGAAATTTAGTTCATCTTTTTTTTCACTGGTGGCGCGCAGCTCGCAACGTTCCGTGTTACCGACCGCACGCGCATCCTTCCAGAGCAATTTGTTTTTTGACAGGTCGGAGCCGCATCGTTTGATTTAAATGAAAATTCGCGATTGTGTTCCCCAACTTTTTGCCAAGGTTTTATCTATAGTGTCAGGTAGAAGTATTTCCCATTGAACAGTTCTTCAACGCAGTAGCAGTGTAAACACGTCGGAGAAAGTATTCGAGGGAGGATTCGCAGCCCTGAGTTTGAACGCTAAGGGAAACAGATTAGTAACCTACAATCAAGTTTTCAAATGTTTTGCATGCCGAAGGAGTAATAATACAAAAAGTTTTAATTTGTGATCTAGGGATCTCCTATTTCTGTGCCAAGATTTCACACGTGGTGTCGCATACGAGACTATACGACAGTTCCTCAACACAGTACCAGTGTGAATGTCACTTGCCGGGGCAAGGTTTCATACGATTCAATCCAGCGTTGACTATCATTGCTGAAGAAATGGAAAGAGTAACCTGCCAATGGCTTTTGCAAATGTTCAACACAGTGATGGCGTGAATATTTATTGCTGGTGAAAGAATTCAACGAAGCATTCGCAGTGCTAACTCTGATCACTGAGGTAAACTGATCAATAACCTGCAAATTAGTGTTCAAACGTTTTGCATGCCGGAGACAGATGTGCAACCATAGGCTGTGCAATCATGGCAACGTCGTAGAAAGCACAAATGTTACCTATCTTAACCGTATACGGTAATTATGCCCGGGAGTCTCAAACTACTCGTGAAAATAACTAACAACGAACATTATTTGTTCTTATCCTCTTAATTAGTAATAATTACATAATATTGATTTAATAACTGTGTCGAGATATTATATTTTTCTAGAAATTTCTAGGCAAAGACAAAATAAAGCGCACATTTTTTCCATACATAAAAGTTTTGTCTAGAAAATCAGAAAATTGTTTAAGTTTTTGATTTCTTTCAGATTACAGACAGCTTTAGGACACAACTTTCTTTTCCAACGAATTTTTTTTTTACTCGGCCCGATATTCTTTGTTGACGGCTCCTTGGGCCGATATTGAGGTTACGAACGGAGCTCTTTTGTCTCTAACTTCGCGACATTTCTGCCGACCTGGGCATTATCATATACCACGATTACGACGTTGACGATTCCTTGCGCGTTAATTAAGCGAGAAAAAGTTATAGAAAATGGTTATACAAAGTAATAAAAAACATTTCATATAATCACCAAATGTTCAAAAATGCATATTTAAAAAAAAAACAAATAAAAATTGTTCGAAAATGTATGTTCAATATGACGATTATTTGATAGCTAATCGTTGGTAACAGTCAATCGGCTCCATGCATAAGCATAGTGCGCCTCCCTTGTACTTTGTCCTCGATGGAAAGACCCCGTAAGAACCTTAAGCTCGGGAAACGCCCGAGATAAGTAGAAAAAAGAATTACGAAAACGTAGCATCGAATGATGGCCCGATAGAAGGTAAGTGTATTGAAATCAACTTATTTTGTACGACAGACCCCAATAAGTCGACGCGAAGGCGATAATAATCCATCCACTAAAGGCCGGAAGGTCATCCCACCGGCGTAGTTGAATTGGCAGTGTTAATTGAGGCAAAACGGATTGCCATCCAATAGAAATGCCAGTCGTCACAAAATTCACGTTCACTGGCACAAAAAACAGAGAATGGAGTTCGCATTTCTTTCAAAGTTCCTTGAAAACTACTTCGACCTACCTCTTGTCATAATCAGCCAACTAATATTAATATCTCGCCGAACTGTTCGGAAAAAAACTTGCTTATCGCACATTAAAGACATGAAAATGGATTAGCCAATACGCAAAGTAAGCTATTGAATTTTTTCCAACTATGGATTTATTTAATCTCACTACTTTATTTTATTCATATTTCTACTGGGTTTTCCCGATCATTTTTCTACTTACCTATGTATACTTATCTTTTTTACATATTTGTCCCAATGAACTTTCCATGTAATTAAACCGCTTGATTTTTCAATCGATCTTCATACACAATTAATCCGTTAATTAATAAAAGATTCCTGCTTCTCCTTTTCGTCGAAAATGGCTGTTCTGAATGGTTTTTCAATTGTATAAAGATCAGAAACAATCAACAACTCAAAATGGCGATAACATCGTCATTTTTTTGTCAGCCGAACACGAGATAGAAATAGATGAACGATGTTAGCGAGTAACGCAATAATGCAGAGGACATAATTATTTGACACGTTGTCCATGCGACCCATTTGACTGATGGCAGGGTACCCGTTGCTTAACTGACACCCAAAGATCATTGACTAACTGCTTTGCGAGTCGTATACATGACTATGTATCTGAGCTCACTTCATTATGCTCTTTAAATCCCATAACTCAGTCTTCCGTGCAAAAGCGTGAAAACGCACTGTTTGCTTTCTGTTTTTTCGCTAAAAATATTCCACTTCGATACATGAGATTGTTAACACAGCAGAGGTATGCAAGACATCGAGCGAGTTGTTAGCCAATTTATTACTTTTTTTCCATGCGTATGTCAGAATATCGATCAATCGACGTTAATGAACTTTCCGAGTTTGTGTGTGCGCTTGGTAATGTATTTTTATTAATGATGCAAATTTCTAAAAACTAATAATAGAAACCATACAGAATTATACTGTGACGTTTCGTTCTCAATGATAACTTGTAGTAGGGTCAGCTATGCTCAGGTCCATAACGTTTAGAGCTTGAATTTGTCTCTTTTGGCGTTGGCCATGCATATTGCGATCGCTACTTGTGCTTCCTCTTCATATTGTTTTGTTGTGCTTAAGGTAATCCTATGGTCACGCTTCGATCCATAGGATTTTTATATATATTTTTTAGCTTCATTAAATGTATTAATAATCGTCTCTGCAAAATTTCAGGGTCGGTTATCGACCTAATTATAGAGAAAAAAATATCAAAATTGCGTACTTTTGTGAAGGAATTCCGAGACGACGTACAAAAACCCAATTTCCGGTCGCAACAAAATTGTATATAATAATGGGAATCCGTTAGATTCTTAAAAATAATCAGATTCACATACTTAACACTTGTCGTAATCTAATGTTATCAGAAAAAATTACGCTTATTAAGGAAGCTTTCCAGTGTGACAGCCCGAAAAATCGCTGTTTTCCGCGATTTTTTTTTTTAAAGAAAAAATAATCTAATCGGTCTGGTTTTTTTTGTATATTAATTGGGTATTGAAGAATACAAAACAATTTTTTAAAGATCGATTTATTTATTAATTAATATCTATAAAAATGATGAAACAATTGTTGCAGAAAATGCACTTGGATGTGGTGTCCACGTTGGGGGTCACAATTTTGATCTGAAACAAAAAACACAAAAAGATTATTGATCGGTATATAATTGGCTTTCGTGCTATGGAGGCTTTTTTTTTTTTTTTTGCAAAAATGGCGCCGGTTTGAACAAAAAGTATCGATTTTAGCATTTTTTTTGGCAGTTTTTTTTACAAAAAAATAGGAAGATGTCAAAAAAAAAAAAGCTTCCATAGCACGATAAACAATGACGTTAAGAATATTGTGTAAAAAATTCAACTCGATAGCTTTAAAACTCTGCCCTCCAAGTTGGACACCGTTTTGAAAAATGCTGTTTCGAGAAAAACGCGTTCAAAGTTTCGCTGTAGCTGTAGCGCTCCGTTGCCTTCTTCCAAGAAATGCTGTACAGTAACCGAAATAATCTGAATTTCGGCATGAAAATTTCAGGGAATATTCGGAAGAGTGTATACTATTCGATAAAGCAAAAAAAAAATCGATTTTTTGAAAATTTCACACTGGAAAGCTCCCTTAACCCAATTTTTTTGTAATATCAAGTTTAATTTTAACTTCCTGGATTTATTACCACTTGCTACGATAAAGACACGTGACAGCAAGGTAACAGCTGACTGTAGTCCTAACCTCATCTCACTTATTCGAATTTCCACACATATTTCATTTTGAACAGTCATATTTCACCGACACAAATTTTCCACGCTCTCTACCAGTCATGGCCCAAAGACAATGCTTTATATTTCCCGCACTGGTCATTGTTTTGACAGATCGACGTTGAAAAGCATGGAGGTTGAACTCGCCTGGTTGAGTAAAAAGAAACGGCGATAGAACTAATGTTGCCAACTATCAAACCTGGAAATGCTGCGCAAATCGTTGGAGTAACTATTTTTTTCATTTATTTAATCAAATGTGAACATCCATTAAACTGTTTACACATAGCAAATTTTAGTTATTACAAATTATTTTTTTTGCATATGCTAAAAATATAAATTGTACAAGTCTCAAATATGATCAGTGGTACGACTAGTAGAAGAGATCACCTCAACCTTAACGATCCACAGGCGAAAAAATAAAGTCGAGAAAAAACTGCCGTAATATCGAAAAATGATAGGATAAGATAAAAAGAGAAAGCGATCTCGATTGTTCTCAAGGGAGAGAAAAAAAGCTCATAGAAAATATTAGACGGAACTACAAAAAATACAAACTCAAATAAATAGTCTTACCGAGCTGATGTATGGTATTATTCCTCAGGAGCACGCGGAGAATCAAATGAAAAGACGGAAGGAAAATTCAGGTAATGGAAGATACTTGCACTGTTTTTCCACATAAAAAACAGTAGGCAAGCTCCGTTCGAGCTTCACCACCCAATAAGGGAAACGAAACAATAAGTTTGCCAAGCTCCACACGAGCATCGCCACCCAACAAAGGAAACGTAACAGTAAGTTTATCAAGCTGCATACAAGCACGAGCCATAACTTCACAAAATCGTACCTCCAATACCAAAAAGGTATTCTGCGTTAGAAGAAGAACTCAATAAGGAAAATCTCAGCCTCACCCTCGATACAGAGGATGATCTATATGATGCCGCGATGCGAGGTGAGAATGGAACGCAAAAGAATGAAGGTAGTCCAGCCAGGTCGGGTACGAGTTAACACGAGGTTCCTATGATAGAAAATATCATGGACGAGGAAATTCTTCACCTCCTGGGGGAAGATGCGAATGCAATCGAAGGTGAAACAATCAACATACATCCGGAAAAAAAAATCGTTCAGTAACTCCATCACAAAAATGCAAATTTCTAGGATTTATAATTAACGCGATTGATTATACAACAGAACTAACAGATAAGAAAAAAAAATCAAACTGAAACTGTTGGAGAAATTCAGAGTAGGAACGGAATGGAGGATTATAAATGTTTCACACCTATTGGGAGTTTTAAGGATTTTGAGTCCCTATGAAACATGTTAATGTTAATTGTTCAATAAATAGCTTCTTAATCGTCATGAAATTTTTACACGACCTCCTGAATACTTCATGTAAAAACATACAAAATTTTCAGAATTCTATCATCATTACTTCAACCTCCTTAAGGATTGAAATAAAAAATGATAAGAAAATTCTGAAAATTTGATATATTTTTGTATGAAGTATTTAAGAGGTCGTGTTAAAATTTCACGACGATTAGGAAGCTCGTTATTAAAAAATTAACATTTTGTTAAGAACAATTTTTAAAAGAAATAAAAAAAAATGTATCAATAAACTTCGTTTTGTTTCTGTTGCTTTCAGTATATTGTAGATATTACAAAATTGAGAGGTCAAAAAAAACTTATTGCAAAGTTACATCAGTTTCTATAAGACAGCATTTCATTTTTGAATGTTAATTGTTCCATAACGAGCTTCCTAATTGTCGAGAAATTTTTACACGACCTCTGAAATACTTCGTACAAAAACATACCAAATTTTCAGAATTTTATCATCATTTGCGATTTGGGACTCAACATCCTTAAACGCAGCCGGTCTAGCAGTATCTTATGGAATTGCTGACAGTAAAATACTGGAGAGAGAAAAATTCGTCGCCCTAATAACAAATAATGGAAATTACGACGCGAAAATGACGATTAATAAAAGGTTAAAAGTTCATCTATATCGGTGGAAAACAAATAGTCGAACTGGAATAAACCCAACACGAACTTCCAACTGCAATCGTTCCTTAAGAAATAAGGATTCCTTGTTCTTTGTACAGAACAAAAAACAAGGAATCCTTATTCCTCGAGGAACGACTACGAATACGGGTGTTAGTTCGAAATACAATACTTCTTGAAATGTTTATCGCTCTGTAATACACAAATAAACCCCTTACCAAAAACGAGTAAATCAATTTTTACTCTGACTCTAAAAGTCTACAAGTAATCATTGAGAACGAGGCATCATAGTATACGTGTTAATTAAGAAAGTCGTAACGGGTCTGCATAAACTTGAAACCCAAGTAAAAGATCGATTTTCAATGTTTTTTTCTAATAAGCGAATCGGTATGGCGAGTTTAGGATTTTACACACAATAAACACACGTCTTACCACGTTAGAGTTTTGTTCTAATTGAAAAATATCGATTCACAATGAACTTATTGTTATTGAAACGAAATGCCGTCGTTGTTGCATGGCTTATCGGTGTCGGTGATTCTGCCAACAAGGGTGACCTGACATGAAAAATAAAAAATGTACTTTTAGTATGTTACTAAAATTTTCGTATGATAGGAATTTTTTTGTGCAATTTTGAAGATTACGAAAATGGAAAGCTGTTTAAAAAAGTGCATTGTTCAAGCAAAAAAAATGTATTATTAAAAAAGGCTCAATACAGAAAACAATCATGCGGTAATCGATAAAAAGTGTTATAAGCTCTGTTCGGATTTGAAGTGAATCAGACGAATAAATTTCGAGAAATGACTTACACCGTTTCATAAAATATGAGTTCGAGTAAAAAGCAAACGAACAAAGAGTAAATCACCTGGGGCCATAGTGCACCTGGCGATCACCTGTCGAGTAATCAGAACAACTTTTTCATCCGCCCATTCGTAGTACGATCACAAAATTATTTTTGAAATTCATGCCGTGCGAGATGTATTTTTCAAAAATACCTTTGTCGTTTGAAAATATATTTGAATATGCAAGGTATTCTTGGAGAAAAAAAAATTGTCACCTAATTAGGTGACTAGAAAGGCAGCGTGACTAGAAATGCAAAGGTGACTAGAAATGCAAATTAGGTGACTAGAAATGCACTAGAAATGCAACGAATTCGTTGCATTTCTAGTGTGCAAATTTAATACATCAAGTGAAGGAAAAAGTTCACGGCGTTTTTCCCTATAGATGGCTTTAGAGTCGCATAACTTTAGCAATACTAACCCTATCAAGCCTTACTAGATGGCGTTTGAAAAGTGGCAGTCCATAGATTATTTGATGAAAGAACATTGTGACGTTTATTAATTCAGTCGAAAGTAATTACGTTTTGAAAATGAACGAAAGTTCTGAAAAAAATCGTTATATTTTACAATATCACTTTGACCAAGGCGATAACACTTTGCAGGCTTTTGAAGAAATTCATGGTGTGTATGGTGAAGACGCTTTATCAAAATCAGCAGCACGCAAATGGTTTGCTCGTTTCTGCTCCGGAAATTTGGGTGTTAAAGGCGCGCCGCGCTCTGGTCGACCAATTGTTGAAAAAATTGAAGAAATTTTCCAAAAAATTGTGAAATTCCGGCACAGTTTATCTTATGAAATCGCTGCAGAACAAAACATTGACCAAAAATAGTTTTGAACCATTGGCACAAGGCTGGATACCAAAAGAAGCTCGATGTTTGGGTGCCACATGAATTAACAATGAACAATTTAACAAGACAACACCATTCTAGGATTTTGGAAATATCGTTTTTTTTTGCAGAAAATTCTTTGGGGTCAAAAACAATATGCAATTGGTCCTGTAGCCAATTTTTTCTTAAAGATTCAATTATCGGTTTTGCCACAGCGCCTCGGAGCGCGCGCTCAGTGCTCGTACGACTTTGAACGCGTTTTTATCGAAACCACTTTTTTTAAACTGGGAGGACAGATTATTCGAACACCTTTGCATGGATCGATGTGAAATTTGGATGGTAACTTCACAATTACATTCTCTATGGGAGTACAAAGCCGTTTTTTGATTGCATGTAAACTTTTTTTATAAACAATTTACTGCTTATTTTTTAGGCAAAAAATCGATCGATTCCGTTCAAAGTGCGCTATTTTTTATTATATAATTATAATTTTGTTTGGTTTTTGTTCCAGGTCTTATACTTTACGAGAAAACCATCCTCCCGTGAAGCTTTTTGTAAAAAAAACACGTTTTTCAAGCTGGACTCTGTTGCCGCTATTTTGTATGAAAATTACAATAAATTTTTTTTAATGCTTTAATATGTATTAAATAAACCTTTTTAAAAGAAATCCTATTCCTTTTTTCATACTCCCAAAATGAATTGTGGAAGTTGCGCCTTATTTTCTGCCACTTGAGTGGTGTTATCCCTTAATAACGGTGGATGGAATCGTGCATCATGCAACTAATACGATTAAAGCGCGCAATTGAGGTAAAGCGGCCAGAGTTGATCAATTGGAAAGTCGTTGTCTTTCATCATGACAATGCCAGACTATACACTTCTTTAACGACTCGGCAAAAATTGAGAGAGCTTGGCTGGGAAGTTTTGATTGCCCCGTCCGACTACCATTTGTTTCGCTCTCTGCAGAACTCTCTTAAAGCCTTAGGCCACGGTAACGGGTATAAAATCATGTGCGAATTTGAGAATTTTTTTTCGTATGAAAAAGTGATTCACTCGTAAAATTAATTACACATCTATTTAGTATGAATATCAAGCTGTTAGAAAACATATATATTTTTTTCGATGTACAAACGGCCGACTACTAATATTTTCTTTTATTATCTTTTTTTTAGGCGCTCCGCGGCGTGGCATTCAGCATTTACAATTGTTGACCGAGAACAAAAAACAACAAATTCTTGTCAATCTACATTAGAATACCTAGAGAAGTACGTAGGGAATTTAAAAAATATTGTTTTATTCAAAGGTTGTAGGTGTTTGAACCTGAGAAATGAAGTTTCAGTGTAAAACTTCGTTATAACTGCTCATAAACTGCTCATAAAATGAAAAGTTTTCGATTAATCAGAAATTCCGTAAGTACTTCTCTGCGAAGTGCAATTAGGAACATAACTTTCAAATTTGAAGTAAATCGAGCCAATATTGTTGAAGTTATTTGTCACGCCAATTGGAAAAAAGCTGTTTCGAGAAGTTTCGAGTAGTCGACCATTTTGTAAATCGAAAAAAAAAAATGCTAACAGCGTGATATTCACACTAAATAGATGTGTAATTAATTTTATGAGTGAATCACTTTTTCATTCGAACAAAAATTGTTTAATTCGCACATGATTTTATACTCGTTACTGTGGCCTAAGGCCTTAATGATGTAAAGCTGATTTCAAAGGGGCCTGTGAAAATCACTTGGTTCAGTTTTTTGCCCAGGAATCCCAGAAGTTCTACAGTGAGGACATAATGGTTTTACCAGAAAAATGGCAAGAAGGTTTCGATCGAAACGAGACATATTTGGCTTCATAAAGTTCATTTAAAATATAAGAAAAATGTGTTTGAATTTTGGTAAAAAAATACCGCCACGAACTTGTTGCTAGACCCAATAATATGATGAACTAAGAATAATATAAAAGAAATGAGTGAGCAATGATGACATTAAAGACATCTAGCTTCTAGTTTTATGTCAAATTGAGAAACTAATCGATTTGATAATAGGATTTAGATCCTCAGTATCGCATTTGGTAAAATAAGTATGGTTGGTGTTTTTTTCAATCGTAGATTCCATTGTACGAGTCTTCCCCCTTATCACATCCCCGACCATATTCCACCTTCTCAACCCCACCTTGCTGCTTTGTTGGGTTTGTTTGGATTGCCATAAGTTCCGAATAATTAATTTTACTGATTTGGTTTTCAATAAACATCACTATTAGCTATTTAACTCAGAGGATGTAAATATATCTTCAATTAAATTCAGTCCAACCAAATGTTGAGAACTTTGAACATGAGAAAAAAGGCAAATTGAAAAACATTGCTAGTTGGGACCAAAATATTCAGAAATGTAAAAACATTTATTGCAAAAAAAGCATTCATTGATACATTATATTGACAGTTGAGAAAAAATATCTTTTGTACCGCATCAACTGATTACTAGCTTTTCAAAATATCGATAATTGATAGAATGGTCTCAACATTGTATTCTAAACCGACCAGCTTGATTACAGGTTAAAAAAATCGATTCACCCTGGCGCCTTGAAAAAGTAAATTAAGGCCTTAGGCCCCAGTAGCGGGTATAACATCATGTGCGAATTTAACAATTTTTTTTCATATGCAAAGTGATTCACTCATAAAATGAATTACACATCTATTTAGTATGAATATCAAGCTGTTCGATTTTTTTTCGACGTACAAAATGGCCGATTACTCGAAACTTCTCGAAACAGCTTTTTTTCAAATGGCCTGACAACTAACTCCAACAATTTTCACTCGATTTACTTCAAATTTAAAAGTTATGTTCCTATCTGCATTTCGCAGAGAAGCACGGACGGAATTTCTGATTAATGGGAAACTTTTCATTTTATGAGCAGTTATAACGAAAATTTTTACTGAAAATTCATTTCTTAAGTTCAAATACCTACAACTTTTGAACAAAACAATATTTTTTAATTCCGTACGTACTTCTCTAGGTATTCTAATGTAGATTGACAAGAATTTTTGTTTTTTGTTCTCGGTCAACAATTGTAAATGCTAAATGCCACGCCGCGGAGCGCCTAAAAAAAAGATAATAAAAGAAAATATTAGTAGTCGCTATTTTGTGCATCGAAAAAAAGACAAAATTTTCTAACAGCTTGATATACATACTAAATAGATGTGTAATTAATTTTATGAGTGAATCACTTATTCATACGGAAAAAATTGTTTAATTCGCACATGATTTTATAACCGTTACTGTGGCCTAAGGCTTTAGACTATGCAATGACTTAACCATCCTGAATAAAATGTATTTTAATTGTATTCGGCACTGAGATAAATTATAAAATAATAAACTAAACAATAATGAAATCAAATTGTACCTGCGATGTTTTGTACCTGCCATATTTTCGTCGTGATCAGGGCCGAAATGCAGAACACCAGAGTTTTGATGCTCACTCCGATGACTCGTATCTCGGACGCGAAAGACTCGCAAGTGACGATAGAAGCGAGGCATGAGAGACCAACCGAGTACGACATGGTGAACAGGAGGATGCATCCTACCGCCGAATATTCCAAACAATCCGAATGTGTACCCTTGGATTCGAGATGAAAGTATATGCCCGTGAGGCACATCAGAATCGCCGGGTGAACATAAATTTACGACCAAATTTGTCGACCAGAACCGTGCCAACGGAGGTGAAAAACAATTCGCACAATCCAATCAGTATCGACACGTATCTGGCGGGTAACACTTTTACCGATTTTGCAAATAACACTTCGGCGTACGTGTTTATCACTTGGATACCCGAAAACTGCTGGCCTGCTCGGTGATTATCAGAAAAGTATTGACACATCAATATGTCTGCTTAATGAAGGATGAAGCAATTAAATTTATTAGCTTCTCTGGGACCGCGTTGGAGTGACATACTACAGTGCATTCGGAAGGAGCACGAACATGGGCAACGATCCAGGGTAGGGTCCAAGGAGACTAGAGGTAAGGAGTGGACACACAGTGCTTACGAAACGTCCTAAAAAACGCAGCTAATAAGGAGGCGCTGCGATCGTATGTGTCCGATCGATTAGCTCCGCCTACTAGCCTCGTGCTCTTGGCGTGTCCTCGGTTGCTGTTGACAGCACATTCGTGATGGTGGACCTAACTGTTGCGTCTACCCCTCCTATTTCGCTGTCTTTCGCATTGTTGCAAACTCATAATAGCAACTAATAATTAATGCAATTAAGCGGTGAAACAACTAAATAAACCAACTACGAAAATAAAAACAGAACACGAATGTAACCTTGACTATCGTGGATTGGAAATATGTTTCAGAAAAGGGTATTCAGTTGATTTATTTTTTTCACCGATGCGAATGAAAGTTTGAAAAAAATTGCCCTGTGCAAATAATATTACTCTTTATGTGGCTTGTAAATGCAACTGCTCTGGAGAAAAAAAGGAACTTGTCAAAAAATTGCAGTTGCATTTGCAAGAAAAATAACTTATAAATTATGCTCCATTTTATGCTTACTACTCCAGGGAGAATGAAGCGTAAAGGTTATGTTCGTCATGAACTGAACTACATGCATGAAAAAAGAAACTGAAGGCTAGCCCTAATGACGATTGATTGGGAGCAGTATTGAAAATAATTCTACCTTGGGCTTTGAAGAAAACAATTTCGTGAAGATTTTCTCAATATTACAAAACAAAATAGTATTAAAAATGAGCCTCAAAGCGGAGCACAAAGACACATCGAAATGAAATTCTTTTATTATTTGTGCGCATGCGTTAAGTTTGGACTATTATAATTATTTAAGACGTTATCGTCAGGAGAGCTGCTAGTGGCACGATCCGGAACTATTAATGTTACAGCTGCCGCAGAGGCGACCACGTATTTTCGACGGTGACAACTCGGCAATGTACGATTCCGAAAGATCGGCACACATACCGACGAAAACACCCGAAATAATTCGACCTACGATAAGCTCCTGAAATATCCGAAATACGACAATCATTATTCCTTTTTTTTGAAGGCCTTAGGCCACACTAACGAGTATAAAATCATGTGCGAATTTAACAACTTTTTTTTCGTGTGAAAAAGTGATTCACTCGTAAAATTAATTACACATCTATTTAGTATGAGTATCAAGCTGTTAGAATTTTTTTTTTTCGATGTACAAAATGGCTGACTACTAATATTTCCTTCTGTTATCTTTTTTAGGCGCTCGGCGGCGTGACATTTAGCATCTACAATTTTTTACCTAGAACGAAAAACAAAAATTCTCGTCAATCTACATTAGAATACCCAGAGAAGTACGTAGGGAATTTAAAAAATATTGTTTTATTCAAAGGTTGTAGGTGTTTGAACCTGAGAAATGAAGTTTCAGTGTAAAATTTCGTTATAACTGCTCATAAACTGCTCATAAAATGAAAAGTTTTCGATTAATCAGAAATTCCGTAAGTACTTCTCTGCAAAGTGCAATTAGGAACATGACTTTTAAATTTGAAGTAAATCGAGCGAATATTGTTGAAGTTATTTGTCGCGCCAATTGGAAAAAAGCTGTTTCGAGAAATTTCGAGTAGTTGGCCATTTTGTACGTCGAAAAAAAATCGAACAGCTTGATATTCATACTAAATAGATATGTAATTAATTTGATGAATGAGTCACTTTTTCATACGAAAAAAATTGTTAAATTCGCACATGATTTTATACCCGTTAGTGTGGCCTAAGGCCTTAATTCCTGATACTCTGCCGTCCGTTTCTTTTTTCCCATTTCTCATATCCCTTCGTACTGTACATAAGAACGACCCCTCGCTCGGTAGAGGTAAGCCAGTCGACGACTGAGTGCTCACCCATCCAAGTAATGGCCCAGGCCACTTCTCTTCGATATGAGAAATCGCGTAAATTTCCACTCTTTCTATACGTGAGAAATTCATTCTCACAACCCCGACACACATCTACGTCTTGGTATTTTAATAATTTCCGATGTATTTTTGAAATTTGTCAAACGACCGGTATAAGTTGAAAAAGAAAATTACGAAAACGAAGGATCGAAATATTACCGAATAGAGTGTAAAGTGTATTAATAAAAACGTTTTTGTCCTACAGACCCAATAAGTCGACGCGATGGCGATAACGATCCATTCAGCGAGGGCCGGAAGAGATCCAAGCAACAGTGTTATTTTAATTCCGTAGCGACTGGCTACGAATATGGGCATGAAAGCACCGGCGATCATACCGGCGTAGTTGACGCCAGCTACCCAGGCACCTTCATCGTCCGTCAGCGGTATCGACGAATTGGCAGACAATAATTAAGGCAAAACGGACTGCGGCCATCCAATGGCAATGCCGGCCGTCAGTAAATTTACGTTCGCTGGAACACGAAAAAAAAACAGAAAATGCGGTTCGTATATTTTGCAGCATTCCTAGAAAAGTACTTCGACTTGCTTACTTTCATAATCGGTCACCAAATTTTTTTTTGCAGCTATCTGTTCACATTCTTTCTTTACTTTATTTTTTCATCCTCTTACTACTTAACTATTAATATTTATTTTATTTCACATATTTTTCCGAATTAATTTTTCACGTAATTATACCGCTCGATTTTTCGAAATTATTTTTTTTTATATACAGATCGGAGAAAATGAGTATCTCAAATCGTGATAATATGGTCATTTTTAGCGAGCAGAGCGCATGAGGCACAACTATTTTGAATTGACAAAGCTAAACAATTTTACCGAGCAACGCAACAATGAAGAGGACATGATTATTTTCGACGATGTTCGTGCGACCCATTTGACTGGTTACAGCCTGCACGTTGCTTAAGTGCTTAAGAGCTTATCGACTCACTGCTCTTCCATTTTTATACATGACTATGTATCTGCGCTTTAACTGCGATAACGCTCGCTACATTATACACTTTAAATCCCATAAGTCAGTCCTCCGTACGGAAGCGTCAATCCGTACTCTTTGCTTTCCTTCTTTTGTCCAAGATATTCCACTCCGATAAATGGGGCTGTTCATACAGCAGAGATATTCAAAACCTCGAGCGAGTTGTTAGCCAATTGATTACGTTTTTGTCACGTGTGGAAAACTTTGTTTTGCTGTACGGAGCGTGCTTCGATATGCTAATAACATCAATGCGCCAATCTTCGTAAAACAAGAAATAAATGAGTTGTATTATTCTAATTTAATTTTGCAATTATCCAGAATGATCGAAAATTTCGCTACTGTCCAAAGTGACGGAAAATTTTGCGATTATCCAAAGTGATCGAAAATATTGCGATTATCCAAAATGATCGAAAACTTTCAACGCTACTGTATATGGAAATTGTTTCATTTCAACAATTATTTTCCACTGACTGAATAATTATTCGTTAAATTTACAAATCAATTTTCAACGAAAACGAAAGTAATTTTCTTGCATAAAAACGTTTATGGCCGTTTGCAAGTGTCTTTTTACTCACATTTTCTTTCTGGCCATCGATTATACGCCATGCGGAGCAGACTAACGTAATTCGTCGGTGAATTAGAGGTTTCCGAGAACGTGCACTGATTAACCAGCGTTAATTGGGACGACGTCATTTTTTTCCAGTCTCAAAGGGATCTTGTTTGCTCTGTCTAGCACGCGCTTGTTGACTCCGCTGTCAAAGTTCGAATCGTGGTATCATCATGCACAAGCGTCTACCCTATATGTTACCTGCCCTGGCTGCTGCTTTACCCTACCAAAACGAGAACCAGCCACGCGTAAACGCCGTGGCTCTGCTTGACACCAACGTCAACCCCCAAACGTTTCCTTATCCAAGAATTCTCCCTAACCAATAATCGTAAATTGCCCAACACAATCAAACCCTCCATATGGCATAGTTCGAGATCCGTTCGAAACCTCCGGGTGTAATTGGTCTGTGAAAATTTTGTCACCCGATCGTTTCAGAGTCCGAAAGTGCCTGTTCTAATTCTGAAAAAATGCTATTTAAATTTGAAGGACACTTTGACATTTCTAGCCATTATGAGAATTTGACAACCGTACTGGAATGTGTAGCCCCTAATACGTTCCCGAATACAGGAATGGGATAAAATAAAATATTTTTCCCGGCTCCATTCCTCGGCATAAATTTCCACCTTTCGGTTTTATAAAAATGGTGTCAAAGGATAAATACAAGTGATTGGTATTCTATTCCATTTTTTCCAATAAATTTGGAGCATTCTGACCAAAAACACCTACAAATCAATAAACTTTTCATAAATAGCAACGACTTATTCTCATCGGTATTGTAGAAACAACGACGACCCGTCCAAAACGTTTGGTTGGTGGCACATCGCTAGGAACTGAAGACGCCCCATTTTTCGTGTCCATAAAACATCGCGGGTACCATGTTTGTGGTGGTGCGTTGATAACCACAAAGCACGTTCTTACTTCGGCTAACTGTCTTGTCGATGAATTTGGCAACGCGCTTCACGACTTGACACTAGTGAGCGGTACGGGTCACAAATATTACGGAGGTACCTTGCATTTGATACAACATCTCTATATTGCTCCCGAATTTGGTCTGCAAGGATTCCGGAACGACATAGCTGTCACACGGAGAGAATTTTTAAGTAATTTTTACTGTGAAATCACAGTAACTCGGTAACAAATGTGCAATTCTTTAGGTTTTTAGGAAATAAATTATAAATTTTCATGGCAATGAATCAAAATTTACTTTTGCGTAACAGAAATTTAAAATATTTTCCAGAATTTTTACTGAAATTAATAGTAAAATTTCATGAAACGTAAAGATTACGACAATAAGTTAAAAAAGTGCTAATATAAATGAAATTTTTCAGTGGAACATTGAGAAATTTGCGTGATTTCCATAAAAATTTAAAAAAGGAAGCCGAAATTTTCCGTGCGTCCACCGGAATTTTTCGTTCTTTATAGTAAAATCAGTTAGGGCTAGGTCGCCTGACCGTACGCGTGAGCTCTGTGTGCGAGCGTGCGTATACGTGAACGCAAGCTGTGAGAGTGTGCTTGTGTATGGCGCAGTATGACGAGCACGAACGACGCCGACCCGCGTTGCTTAGCAACAGCGGTACCGCGCATGCGCATTATAGTACGAAGCATGGGCCAAGAAAGCCTCGTGGTCTCGTGCAGCCTAACGTGTTCTACGCAGTTCTACGCAAGAAAACAAAGAAACGTGATAAGAAACTTCGATAAAGGACGTCTACAATGGTACGGAAAGATGATATGCTAAAATAAGTAGCAATCGAGAACACAAATGTTCAGAAACGCCGATGAAAAAAGTATTTATTTAATCATAGGGAATTAATTTTTCGCTAGGGATTTTAGAAATTTCAAGTTTGTCCAGGTTATTTTTACTGTAGGAACTTGGAATTTTTGAGGCAGCCCATTGTTAAAATTCTACATGAGAATGTGTCAGAATTTTTACTGAAAGAAATGTAAAAAATTAAGCTACTTGCTTAAATTTTTACATGAATGAAAGCAAAATATTAAAAGCTAGTGTCAATTTTTGACCATGTGCACATTTGTCACCGGTTTCAAATTTTTACGGAGATTTCACCGTAAAAAATACGTAAAAATTCTCTTCGTGCATAGTCGTAAGAAACATATACCCCGCATTCTACGACTCCGATTTAATCGTTTGAACTGATCGGTAATGCTATTTCGGAAGGTTCAAGTACTTGATTTTGAAAGAACTATGTTTACGAGATGACAATCCAGTTACAATCCTCTAAATGACGTTCGATCGCAATTCTAAACTTAGCCGATTAAAAATGCCGTTAATTTTGTCACTTTGTAGTTAACAGAATACGTTTAATGGGATGACAAACAATACAAAATAGCGTTTCCCTTCGACTCCCTTCTTCACGAACTACTGGTCCAAATGGATCCCATTGACTTTTGTTTCGGGTATCCGCCCATACGTGATCACGTATATTCCGACAAGATTTGTGGATTAAGTGAATATTACGAAAAAACCTACATCGTAAGTACCCACTTTGGCTAGTTTGGTTTCGTACTGACCAGTTGAATCTAGTTCCTGTTCCACTTAATATATTTTCACGAAACTTTTCAATACATAAACGTTTCTAAGATCCGAATAAAAGATCATGGCATTTCGTGCTATAATACACGGGGTTGCGAAGCATTTCTGCCAACTAGAATGAAGGGGGTTAGCGGCCGAGTATTATCCACAAGCAGATAAAATGAACTCATGATTTTATCTTTGGATAACCAATATCAAGTATCGTACAGATTTCAATAACCAAGTATGTTCTAGAGTAATTGACGAAAGTATGGAACTTTCGATATTTGTCAAAATGAAAGGATTATCTTTGATTTTACAAAAGGTAACTGAACTCTAAATAACAATTTTTACTGAAAAGAAAGATTTTATATTACGAATAAAAAAAACTTTGGACGGTTTCCCGCGAACGTTTGCAGAGTCCTAGTTCTATATTTCGCCTTTCGTGCGCTGCATGCCACTGTCATAATTATGAGGTCAACATAATTCCTGCAGCGTCACTTCTCGTAAATCTTACGGCGAATCCGATCGGAATGGAAACGGCAGCATTCGATTCACCCTCCGTATTCGAGTGTTGAAGGATGCCAAATCAGCCATGTATATGCATATATTTACATACATCCCTTCATACGGTTTTCATTGCAGGGTGATTCCGGTGGACCACTCGTCCGCTTTGACGAGGTCGTAGGAATATTGTCGTTTGGAAAGTCTTCCAATACTTTTGCCAGCTACTTCACAGATGTCTACAAATTCACACATTTCATTGAAGAAGCGATAAAATGCTGGACATTCTCAAGTAATTCGGTAATTTCGGAATATATTTTCTATCCTTCCACCTGATCGATAATGTATTTTCGATTCATACATAACAGCAAAAAAATGTAAAAATTCGTTACAATTTGAAAAATGTTTGTGCGAGACGTAAGTGACGAGTGGATGAAAATAATACATCACCCGAAAATAGAAGCAATGAAACGAGCTGAAGTGTCACACGACATCATGAATTCGGAAACGGCTTAAGGGGTTACCCCCACTTGCGATTTTGGAAAAATCGATTTTTTTTGTTGCATTTTTTGAAGTATAAGTATCTGAGAATATGTCCTGAAAATTTCAAGTCGATCCGAACAAAATTGACTGAGATATGAGCGTTGAAAGAGAAGAATCCGTGAATTGAAGAACTGAAATTGAAACTTTAAACGCGTTTTTCTCAAAATGGCATTTCTGAAGTCGGTGACCAAGATTACTCGAACACTAATGAACCGATCTTCTTGAAATTTTGCAGGCTTATTTAATACATAAAAATGTAGTCTTTAATCGTTCGATTTTTTTTTTCGAAAAAAAATGGCCGTTTTATAGCCAAAAAAACGGCCGTTTTTTTCGTTAAAATCGAACCATTAACTTTGACTGTCCGCCATTTTGTGAAAAATAAATATTTTTTAAGATCCTTCGATTAAAGACTAGTTTATACTTATATTTGACTAAATCCATCCGCATTTTTCTTTTCGGATGATCCACTTCGCCGCAATGTCGGTCACCGCAAACCGTGTATATAAAAACATTATTTCATTGACGGCCATTTGCCACTAAACAATGTAATATTTTTCAATAAAAAAATTACTGAAAGTTCTTCAAGATGTGTTCTTTAAGATGGTATATTGATCGATTAAAAAAGTTTTGTAGTTTTCTTTAAAAAAATTCATGAAAAAGGCCTTTTTTGCGCTACAAGTGGCGGTAACGCGTTAAGAAAAGAATACACAAAATACTCAATCAGAAGCACCAAAACACGTAAGCTTCAATATTAGGGGGGGGGGGGTATGGCGCCCCGCCTCACCAATACGTGACCAGTAGCGTCACAGCGCAGCTGCATAGGAGAAAGCAAATCCTAGTTGGCCGGCCAGACTGAAGTTTTCCATCTCTTACGAGAAAACAAAGTAAGGAGATTCTTTGTCCACCACATCGACAGCCATCTTGGGCGCCACGGGCTGTGCCCCAACGTCGTTTCTTTACGTCTCTCACAAAAATAAATATATTGCAGTGTGTGTATGTTAAATAAATCATATATAATCGAGGAAAGTGAACCCTTCTTTTCCATCACACCTGCTACGCGTTGACGCATTTACGCGTGGCATCGAATCAAACTTAAAAAATTAAAGATAAAATCCCATCTTAGAATCAGTGTATAAAGAGTGCGCGGCCTTGCCGTCTCTGGGATCGTAATCAGTGGGGTACACGTTTTCCTTCTTATTACTTAGCGTCAAGACACTGCCGCGTCTCTTGATGTGCCTATGCATGCGAAACACATATTTTGAACTTGTCATATCCACGCAATACCGACCATCGGCAATTCACCTGCTTTGCAAAAGCGCCTCGAATTGTCCTGTATATGAACACACTTACACTGATTCGACCGTAATATCGAAGACATTGGTGCTTACACAACGTTGCGTAAAGGGATGATAGCTCGTCACGATGACGGACCTCGAAGCCGAACGTCTTCAAAATCACATTCGCCCTCAATGGGATAAATGTATATATCCATGTTTGCGTACCTATGAATGTCCGTACGTAAGTATATAGTCTAGTACGTGAGGTAACATCGTACTACCATCCCTGACACGTACCTAGGGTAAACATTATCCTGGCGAACCGCACGCTTTACCCACGGCTGCCTCATTAGAGTCTTCCCGTTCCACGCTCAGTGTCGTTTTGTCGCAATTTTTTTTCCCGTCTACCACTGCAGTTGTATAGGCCCCCGAATGTCAGAATCTCATTTTCAATCTGACACCGAGCCACCGAGCTGAATATTTGAAAGAAATTTGTACTTCAACACCAAGAATGACGAATTTTGATAAAAATTCCGTTGGCGACCGAAATGTGAAAGCATTGCAAAAATTTCGGAAACTCGGGAAAAATCTTTCATATGACGGGCAATAATGGAATAGCCGTGTAGTCGGAGAGAACCGGTGCGAATTCTCGTTAATTGTGACGTATGAATGTACACGTTTCAGCGACGCGCATTGCATTCCCTTTATTATCCCTCATCGCGCATTCACTCGTTTCTCATTGTGTATTTTCATGGAAAATTAATTCTTTTCCTTCATTTTTTTCGCGTCTTCCGTTCAAGATATATATTTCCTTATTCGCTGGGATTAAGCGCAACTCGCTGGAGTTTGTTCATTTCATTCCTCGTTTAATCTTCCTCTTCGCCCTCGCTCTCCTCTCCTTCCGGTCGTCCTCTTTTTCCCAAGCCTCCTGGGATTCCTGCGATGGAATGGGGCTGAGAGCCTGACATTAACCGGGTGTGCTGGTGAATTTTGGCCGTTATGAAAATCGGATAGGTGAATGACTCCCCCGGGAAGGATGCGGAACGTCTGTGGTCGATGTATATATATATATACACACATAGATCTATTGATTTTTATCAAATGGCAGGATATAGCCAAGACTACCATATAATACGGATTAAGGTACTCCTGTTGCGGAGGGCCGTGTTTTATGGGGGCATAAGCAGGGCCGTTCTGAATCATTGGCAAATTAAAGTGGTACTTAATTTTTTTTAAGTCACAATCCATTATTATACCCAATAATAAACTGGAATAAAATATTTCGAGCAAATTTAGTAGATTTAGATGTTTTAACATTTTCTGTGAAAAGTCGCGGTTATGAAAATTTTTCTGCTAGTCACCTTTTGCTAAGTTTTGTGATTGAGGTCTTCTTTAAAAATTCCGTGACCGTCTATTTTTATTATCGTTCCAGAATCTTTAGAATTTTTGACACGCGTTGAGCGGTTCATATCAGGCATCTAGAGTTATTTAGTGTATAAATTATTAGATAGAAATATGGCGAGGGTGTTATCTCCATAAAGTGCCATATAAATGAGACGATTTTTAGCGTCATAATTCTACGGCAAAAGTTCGGTAACCTGCCCTGAAATTTGATCAGTATACTGGGATGTATTTTTACTTGATTATAGACAAAATCAGTTAATTGTTAGATATTCCGGTTCGTGAAGAAAATACCTTAAGGGAGGACGTCGCTGTGACGGGCCGAGAAAAGGTCGTTTTTTCCGAATTAAGGGGTTACCCCCACTTGCGATTTTGAGAAAATCGATTTTTTTTATTGCATTTTTTTGAAGTATAAGTATCTGAGAATATGTCCTGAAAATTTCAAGTCAATCCGAACAAAATTGACTGAGATATGAGCGTCGAAAGAGAAGAATTCGTGAATTGAAGAACTGAAATTGAAACTGTAAACGCGTTTTTCTCAAAATGGCATTTCTGAAGTCGGTGACCAAGATTACTCGAACACTAATGAACCGATCTTCTTAAAATTTTGCAGGCTTCTTTAATACATAAAAATGTAGTTTTTAATCGTTCGATTTTTTTTTTTTTTAATGGCTGTTTTATCGCCAAAAAACGGCCGTTTTTTTCGTTAAAATCGAACCATTGACTTTGACTGTCCGCCATTTTGTGAAAAATGAATATTTTTTAAAATCCTTCGATTAAAGACTAGTTTATACTTATATTTGACTAAATCCATCCACGTTTTTTTTTCAGATGATCCACTTCGCCGCAATGTTGGTCACCGCAAACCGTGTATATAAAAACATTATTTCATTGACGGCCATTTGCCACTAAACAATGTAATATTTTTCAATAAAAAAATTACTGAAAGTTCTTCAAGATGTGTTCTTTAAGATGGTATATTGATCGATTAAAAAAGTTTTGTAGTTTTCTTTAAAAAAATTCATGAAAAAGGCCTTTTTTGCGCTACAAGTGGGGGTAACACGTTAACTTTGCCTTGCGCCGGTCGGCTACGTGGTCACCGCTTTGAGTATCGGGCATGCACGAAACGGCTTAACATCCCATATATGCGAGAAAATACAATTTAAAAAAAATATCATTTTAGCCTGAACTTTTAAGAATATATTCAGTTTTTCAGAATAAAAATTCAACTAAATGTTGAAGTTACAGCATGTGGAGCGTTCAAACTTTTATTTTCTTCGAAGTAGGCTGATGAGCGGCGCGTGCTATATCGAATTTCTTTGCTCCCCATTAGCATCCTTCCCTGGAGAGCATGCTAGAGACGTTTCGAATGCTGAGGTAGGCCCCACATAGAGCGCAAGGTGCGGGTGGGGGTAAAAATGTCGAATGACCAAATGTAGAACGACAAAGATTTCGAAACGGTAGGATTATGAACTCTTAAAATAACGAAGGTTCAATTATTCGAAATTTTATCTGTCGACTGATAAAAAAATTGAATGACTATAAATCGAACCATTATTTATTGGAGAGCTAATTTATTCAAAAACGAATATTCAGATCGTCTGCAATTCGGAACATAAAAATACAGAATCGAAAAATGTAGAACACCCATATTTCCGAAACAGAAAATAGCGAGTGCCTAATATGCGTAATATCGTCTATGGCGAAAAGCAATAAATCGAAACGCAAAATGTCGATGGCCCGAAATGTCGAACGCCGAAAGGTCGAACGGCCAAAATGACGAACGTGGTGGGTCCCGTCACGTGGGATGACTGCCTTACGATATTTTAGCCGACTGACCGACAGCGCCATCTCGCAGCTTCACTCTGAAGCGCAAGTAACGTATTGCTCGATTCGCCATCCGGGCCGTTCTACATTTTGACCCTTCGCGATTTTAACCACTCGACTTTTTGGCCGTTCGCTTTAATGATTTTCTGCATTGTGAACCGTCGCAATTTTTTTAATTCGGAGAATTGTCGTCTCGAATTATTTGGTGTTATGCATACAGGCCCATCGATATTGTGTTTTTCGCTATCTTATTAAATCTGATTTTTGTTTTTCGCTATATATCAACTTCCGAGATGTTCATATTCGTAATTGTTATTTTCGACGTTACAGACTCTAGTAAGATTGACCCATCTATATTCGAACATTCGGCATTTTCGAATTCGACATTTTGGCCCATCTGCATATCGATCGTTCGACATTTTTCCCCCCACCCCAAGGTGCTATTAAATATGGTGATGTAATATTTTATATTAGATACCACGTATCGATTCGTATCGTTAACTTCAAAGCCGTTTGGACTGCCGATTGTGGCAGTCCAAACTGACGGGACGAGGTTTCGATCGCTTCAAAACTTGTACAGTTTATTCTATTCATCAACACCTATCGCGTGATCCTCGATAAAGAAAAACCAAAGATAATTATCCATTTTTTGCCAATAAATACCTAATTTATTCATAGAAAATTACGTTAAAAAGTTTAAGGACTCCCATTTCGGAATTTTTTAGAAAAATACGGGCGACTTTTCGAAAAACTGTTAGACCCGATTTGGCTGAAATTTTGCATAGATATTCCATTCAATACATAAAGTCATCCCCCAATGGGATTTTTGGTGCATTCCAATCGTTTACGAGATATCGAATTTATTTGGGTTTATTTGGTTTTTTGTTTGTTTGGGTTTAGTTGTTTGTGTTAGTGTGTTTGGGTTTGCTTGGGTTTGTTTTTTTGGGTTACCCCTGCAGTATAGATATACTTGCAGCGGTAAGCGCGGAGCGCTAGCCAGCAGTGACGTCGGTGGAGTGGATATATCGATCGGCCGTGGCGAGCGATATAGATATACTCGTGCGGGCTAAAAAATAAACTTTAAAATTCGATTTCTCGTGAACTATTGGAATGCGCCAAAAATCCTTTTGGGGGATGTCTTTATATATTAAATGGAACATCTGTACAAAATTTCAGTCAAATCGGGTGTAACAGCTTTTCGGTAGTTTGTCCAAAAATACTTTCGTTGGTTCACACCGAAGGGACACCTATTTTGGAATTATAAATATGTCCATTTTTTTGGGCATTGAGTTCGACGGCGTGGGCTTTCACCATTAATGATATAAGAGAAATTGAATAAATGTCGTATTTAAAAAATGGAATATATGCGTCACTTTTTTCCCGGCTTCTGCAAATTTACATACGAAAATCGACGAAACGGCCTTTATAAGACCTTAAGGATGTTGAGTCCCAAATCGCAAATGATGATAAAATTCTGAAAATTTGGTATGTTTTTGTATGAAGTATTTCAGAGGTCGTGTAAAAATTTCACGACAATTAGGAAGCTCGTTATTGAACAATTAACATTCACAAATTAAATGTTGTTTTCTGGAAACTGATGTAACTTTGCAATAAGTTTTTTTTTTGACCTCTCAATTTTATAATATCTACAATATACTGAAAGCAACGGAAACAAAACGAAGTTTATTGATACATTTTTTTAAATTTCTTTTAAAAATTGTTCTTAACAAAATGTTAATTTTTTAATAACGAGCTTCCTAATCGTCGTGAAATTTTAACACGACCTCTTAAATACTTCAAACAAAAACATACCAAATTTTCAGAATTTTCTGATCTTTTTTTATTTCAACCCTTAAGGAGGTTGAAGTAACGATGATAGAACTCTGAAAATTTGGTATGTTTTTACATGAAGTATTCGGGAGGTCGTGTAAAAATTTCATGACGATTAAGAAGCTATTTATTGAATAGTTAGCATTAACATTTTTCATAGGGACTCAACATCCTTAAGGATCTACTTCTACCTAGCGACCCGAAAAAAATGCCCAAATCATGATGTGTTTCCTGTGAAACGGTTGGTGACAAAGAAACGCATTATTTTAACGCAAAGGTACATATATTGAGAGTCTTTTGAAAAAATCACCAAAAACACAGGAATACAAGAAAAGCATAGACGCCGGCAAATGGCGAAATTTTTTTCGCGACGTATGGCTGTGGACACTCTTCAGCTAAAACCGCCTACCCAAAATCTGAAAACCAAACGGGCTATTCAAGGTAACAATGAAAACAAGTCGTTAACGATCGTCGATTTTCGGAGGTATATTTTTAAACAACGTGGCGAGAAACCGAATCTCGAGCATACAAAATCTATGAAAAAAGTTGTCTTTTTTACGTGACTATTAAAAAACAAAGCTTAATTTTAAAAAAGTGAGATCGTCAACGACCTGTAAATATTTCTCATCGTATCTTCTGTAAATTTGAAAATAATCCATCAAGTGGTTCTTGAGAAATTATGTCCACCGACGGTGAAACAGTGTTTCGAGAAAGCCGCGTTTATAGTTTGAAGTATGATGCTGCTACCGCTCGCCCGGCCAACTGTTAGGACCTGTAGCGCATTCAAGTTTCGAAATATTTCAATAAAATTTTCAGGGATTATAGCTAAAAGGTAATAGTAACGAATAAAAATATTTTTTTAAATAATAGGTCGATGTAGCCCATTCATTTGGAGTACTCGACCGCCCATCCACCAGGGTCGATTATTTAGTATGAAATTATTATGAAAATATATGTCAGATATGGATAGCTTCGTTCTACGATAAAGACAATTCGCCGACGTCACATATTTATATATATGTATATATATATATATATATATATATATATATATATATATATATATATATATATATATATTTCCAATGTTTATAAAACCCCAAAATTTATACGTAGTCGATAAAGAATTCATATATTTATATTGCCGCGTTATGTTAGATATGTGTATATATATATATATACACATATCTAACATAACGCGACAATATAAATATATGAATTCTTTATCGACTACTTTATATACACATATATATATATATGTGTATATATATATATACACATATCTAACATAACGCGACAATATAAATATATGAATTCTTTATCGACTAAATATATGAATTCTTTATAAAGAATTCATATATTTATATTGTCGCGTTATGTTAGATATGTGTATATATATATATATACACATATCTAACATAACGCGACAATATAAATATATGAATTCTTTATCGACTACGTATAAATTTTGGGGTTTTATAAACATTGGAAATTTGAGTTACGGTGGACCTTTGTTTGCAAATTTCAGCTCACGACGCTTTTCGCCAACGTAATAATAAACGTCAGGTCGGGATGCAACAAGATCGTATTTCGGGCAAACCGCCTGCAAAATTCCCACACTGCCTCTTAGCGATGATAATGAATTCCGTGTGTACCCTAATACTAGACTTGTAATAACAACCGTGAGACGCTTCGTCCTCGTGGCTCCAACTGAAATTTGAACAAATACGCCTAACGATAAAAAAGCGTTATAAATAACAATTATCAAATAACAAATAACGAGTATTAATCGACAGATGATAATATCTGAATAAAATAATAAATTAATAACATCCGAGTACATTGTATAAAATAATTAATAAGTAGGTTAAAGTAAATTGCATCGGAGTATATTGAACGAAATAATTGATAAATAGAATAAAATAAATAATAATGCTGTTGAAGTTTGTATCGTTGGAACGGAACGGAAATTCGTTGTTTCTTTCTTTTTTCCATCGTTATTGTTGTCCAAATTATTTTTCGATAGGACTAAGTTGTAGGTGTCTAACAAGGATCTTTAAAAAAAGTTTATCGTAGCTTCGAACTGACAAAAAGTGTGCAACTTAAAAAAAAACGATGCATTCCATCGACGCAGACTTCAACATCATTAACAACAGAGTATATTGAGTAAAAAATATTTTTACACCGATGATAAATGACTCGCACAATATTCTCCTAACCCCTAAATACTGAAAAATATCCGAATGCAGACACTGACCCTGGAAAAAATTCACTATTCTCAAATTCTCCGCGCGAAAGAAGTGAAACTTCGTAGGTAGGCGTATAAAAGAATTATTTTAGTCCATATTTGACAAGCGAAACTACATGTTAGTTATATTTAACAAAATACATATGTACAGACACATTATCATATGGTCAACTATATTACTCGGTGCTGTCCGAATCTTGAAAATCTAAAAACGACAAAATAGGATTATTATAACTGAAATATGCTATAAAAAAGTCTTGATTCCAATATGGATAAATGACGAGAGAAAACTGCATCAACAATAGCCCCATATCTCGTAGTCGATTCTGCACGTGAGTTATTCATCGTTAAGGAGGTACGATCACTTCCACGGGGTCAAAAAAGAGTCTAAATTTACTTAACCCACAGCTGCTCTGATTGTTGTTTACTTATGTTGATTATTCGTATTATCGATTATAGTGTGCTAAATGTTGTGGTAAATAATGAATTTACTGCACGTGAACAAATAAAAACTGAAAAATTAGATTGTCAACGACTCGGTAGTAATCTCCGTAATAATATTAACGTAATAAAATTCGAGCCAATTAAAATAGGCGTGAATTACCTCAGCGGAATTAACACGATAGGCAGAATATAATTATACATATTATTGATACGTGATAAATGATAAAAGTCCATAAATTATTGTTTGCATATTTTGTGGCGGCTTCTATTCAAATTAATTTCAAGACAAAGCTGGGTTATGTTCGCCAAACGCATCAGCTGTCACTCGCGACGTTGCTAAGTCTGTGGGTGCTATTTCGTCGTTCTGACCATTTTCAACCGGAAATTGAAACTTTCTTGTAATGTAGTGCATTAACTACACGGTGAAGATTGATTTTCTTAATTTTTACTATATCTATTATATCTAATCTATCGAATTTCAGTTTTCCAACGGGTTTAGTTAGATACGTGAACAGAAAAACCAAGATCACCGCACTTCCGGTTGACCGTCTCCATAAGACGACGTGCTTCGGTAACTCAAAGTGCTCGACTTTGCAGTTTTATTGCGAAAAAACTAAACGTTCAAAATAGCTCAAATTTTGGCAATAGGCGCAAAAAGTATTCGTCAAAATCATATAAAAATTCCAAATCCGAAAGTTGGATTCGTAGTAATGATCATACCTCCTCAAAGTTATATTTTGACCAAGAAAATCAATCAACGATTGTGCAGAATCTGCAGCTATATTTACGTCAAAATCTCCACTGAGCGAGGATCATTGGAATTTTATGCAGATCGGATCCAAGTATAGCAGAACCCTCGACTGTGTACGCCAGCAAAGTCTGATGGATAAATAATATACTGATAAGGCGGGATATACATGGCAATTATTAATATCGGCTGCCCGATTTCCGTGCGACATTCAGCTGCGCAAGTTTCTCCAACTGAAGATAAATTTACAGACACCAAGTTTATTGTAAATCGATATTCAAATGCGGCGTAGTCATATTCGCTGTATCCCAAGAATTCTCGTAAATTACTGGGCCACCAGCTTTTATGTTGACACGTTTGCGATGTATGATACAATTGAAGTTGGCTATGTCCACCCCGTCTTCATTCGCGAACCGTAGTTTGAGCGTAGTAAGATGTTGGATCGTAGCACTACTACGTCATTTAGATCTTCGGAATGAGCTTTTAGACTTAGGGCAGTTCAAGGTCATCATTGATAGTCCTGGTCTACCACTGATAAAGTCCGGTAACACTGATAAAATGCATCGGATAGTTCAAACTATCCGATGCATTGCTAAGGGGCTATACCAGTGTGGTACTTTCAAAACATCAATTTTTTTTGCCTTTTTCGACAGTTTATACTTCCAAGAAAATCCTGTAAAAATGTCAACGTCGTATCTCTAATGCTCCGCGAATGGCAGCCTTCTCAAGAATAACTGCTCGTAGGAATAAAATCGATAATTAACTATTTAAACGCGTTTTTCATGAAATGAGATTTTTCAAATTTGCTGACATTGTAACTCAAAGGAGCAATTATCCGATTGACTTGAAATTTGAACTGAGTACTCTTGAATATATTTACTCTACAATGACGTAGAGTATTTTTGATTGGATAAAAATTGACGATTTGGCATTGAAAAAAACGACCATTTTATAGTCAAAAACGTACTTTTTTTCATAACTACGCCATTTTGTTAGATTATGATATTTTTCGAAAATCCTACGTCATTGCACAGGAAATATCTTCCAGTTTAATGACACGTTTTCGGTTTTAGCTACTCAATCGGCCGGAATCATGTCAGCAGTGGAGAAACTTTTTTTTGGCGCCTCCGAAGGCAGCGCATAAGTCGCTTCGATCTCAATGCTTTTCTATGAAAAAATTATCTAACATCGGTCAAATATAGCCAAATATATTCTTAATTTTTCGAAACATTTAATTGAGTACTTTTCTTCCGAGAAATTCCTGAAAATCACCCAAATGTTTAGCGTTCACACTGGTATAGCCCCTTGAGGCAAGTATAGTGTAATATAAGTCCTGTACTATGCATACACTATAGATCCCTCAGAAACGCTACGGTAGAACTGCTTAGTGCAATATCGGCCTATAGCTCGAGCATCTCAATCTCTCGCTTTATATATATATATATATATATATATATATATATATATATATATATATATATAAATATTGTCAAACTAGATATTGATGAATAAATAAATATTGTTTCGAGAAAAATGAAGGTCACCTTATTTTTTTAACAAACCTTATATATATATATATATATATATATATATATATATATATATATCTATTATAGCTTATTTTTTTAACAAACCTTATATATATATATATATATAAGGTTTGTTAAAAAAATAAGGTGACCTTCATTTTTCTCGAAACAATATTTATTTATTCATCAATATCTATTTTGTCCCCTTCAAAGTAATCCCCCTCAGATATAATACGCTTGTGCCAGCGCTTTTGCCAATTCTTGAAGCACTTCTGATGTGCGCTTTTTGGTATGGCCTTGAGCTCTCCCAGTGATGCGGTCTTTATCTCCTCAATCATGGCAAATCTCCGTCCTTTCATGGGTCTTTGCAGTTTTGCGAACAGGAAAAAGTCGCAGGGAGCCAAGTCCGGTGAATACGGTGGCTGAGGCATGATTGCGGTGTTGTTATTGACTAAAAAATAACGGACCAGCAACGATGTGTGAGCAGGTGCGCATTATCGTGATGCAAAAGCCATGAATTGTTTTGCCACAAATCGATAGCAAAGAATCGCCAAGCACACCAAGGCACGTCTAACCTTTATATCTGTCAAAAACAAACTAAATATGCAAAATGGCTGATAATATCAACATATGTTTGGAACATGTGTACCAACATAACAAAAGAAATCGAAAATCGAATGTAGGTAGCCCGCGAAATTAAAAAATATATAATATTATGGATTATTTATGTATAATATCAAATATATAAATTTGAAAATTATAAGCATATATATATATATATATATATATATATATATATTCATCAAGACACATCCCCCCCCTCTTCTCCGTCACAGAAAGCGTTACACCATCCTAACCAAAACGTTACAGAAAAACGTTTCACTGCTTCTCGACTTGTACCCCGACAATAGAACTTTCACATAAAAAACTCGAAGATCCTCTCTTCGTTGTAGAATTTCCCACAGCAGCTGCAATTCGAACCGGAAATCGACTGGAACCGTCTCACGACCATTTCCTC
>OX632358.1:34570240-34617740 GCA_951751655.1 Ophion costatus
AAATATTGAGAGGAAGGTTTGTGCAAAATTTCAGCTCGATCGAATGACCTTACCTTTACCTTTTTTAAAACTGTTGTATGGAATCAAACTTTTTTAATATTTGGAATTTGAGGATACAGTAACAAAGAATTATCAACGATAAGATAAGAATAACCTGCAAACATTTTTGTATCGTGGGTCGAAAACTGTGCAAGTTCAATAATTATTCTTTTTTTATTGTTGATAATTCTTTGTTACTGTGCCCTCAAACTACGAATAATAATAACAAAGTTAAATTCCTTAAAACTGTTTTTTTTTTAATTGATTTTTATATAGGCGTCTTATTTTTAACAAAATAATAACATTTTGAAAATGGTTCACTTGTGCATAAAGCCCTACTGGATTATTTGATAAAGGAAAACATGTCCTACAGTTCATGCGATTGTGACTAATAGCACTGATTGTGACCAGTAGCACTGTGTATATTAAATTATTAGATGAAATATAATATGTAAATATAAATATTACTAATTATTAAACTACCCGAATCAATGCGAAATATGTAATGACAATACAGTTTAGAATGAAGTTGGCAGGTGAAAAATACAACTACTGGTTCTGTTGGGAAAAAACGAAATTGTTTTCCGAACAACCCAATATAAAACAGCTCAATCAACTCCGATTTTTAGGTAGAAAATAACTCAATATAATAAATTAAATTGAAGGGAAAAAGTAATTATTCCTATTTGAACGAATAATTATATCATTCGAACGAATATTGAGCATTAATGACACGCGGTTTAAAAAAGAGTTTCGAGGTCGTATCTTTTCGAATGAATATTTTTCGCTAAAAGTATTATTGTTCAGGTGCTTTTTATGCATATTTTTCTCTCGTTTGTCTTTCAGTCATTTCCGTAGCGATTTTTTCCCCAACAGTCTTAACTTTACACAACATTATAACATTCCCCATCAAGATGAGAACACTTCTGTAGATATTACAGGTGTTTTCGTACTCACGGAAAAAGCCTAGCCCAAGAAAGAGGAGCAAGTGGGGGTGAGGTTAATTCTTGCAGATTCCTGAACTTATTTCCTTATAGCAATATTCACGTGTTTCGCATACCGATGTCGGCAATATTTCGCTCGTCGTCGAGAAAAGTTTCGCATTAGTGGCAAATTGAAGACGGACGTTAAACGACTTTCATGAGAGGGTACATTATTGAGGAAGCTGCGCGAGGAACGAAGCCCGGCCAGGCAAAAGGTACACGGAAATCCGATCGAGATTATATCCGCATACATTCCAACGAGAGACTCGTCGAGTTGCGAGGGTCACAACATTCTAGAGGTACATATCGGAATCCAATCCGATGGTCCACCGTTACAGCGTTTTCAGTACAGTCGCCAATTCGCCCGTTGTACGCCACGAGACTTTTTTGTCCCGTTGAATTGATCATTCCCTCGCATAGTTGGCTTGTTTAACGATATTCATCTTGAACTATCTCATCGCTTCGTTTTCGCGGTTTGAAGGAAAGTTCCTCAGTTTTTAATGGCCGTCTGTGAATTTGTGAGAAATCACAGACTGCTGTTATTCACGTGGTATATTATTAATGTTTTGGAATTGTATGCTGAAATTAAGGGAGGAGACCACTGTGAAGAGCCGAAAAAGGTCACGATTCCGATTCTTTTTTGTCTACTAGATTACTTATTTGGGGTTTGGAAAAAACGTATGTTATTGAGCATACATTGGACTTATTCTGTATTATTTCATTTTATTTTTTCAATAAAAAATGAACAACGTTGTTGAGGTTTAATAAAGCCTCTGTATGGAAAATGTGGTCCAATGGCCGGATCTATTACGTGACAAAGGTTGGTCTAAAAAATAAAAATAAAAACGTTTTATAACCTCCACAAATATAGTTCTCGTTATAAATATCCGTTTTTCGAAAAAAATCACTGTATAGCGAGTGTTAAAAAAAATGTAATTTCGCCTGAAGTTGTACTTGTATTCGGGGGCTTGGAGAATACTAAATTTGAAAGAAAAAATATATCAGCTACGTATGACAGCTGCTGAAATTACGGAAATTTTGGTTTTTTTTAAATTGAAAATCGGACCATTATAGCTAGTTATGATTCCAGCCACTTCGAAAAAAGTCGTTTAAAAAACGCGATTGAATGTTTTAGTATATATGTATAAATAAAGAAATGAAATTTCTTAAAAACAACTTTTATTACAACATAATATAATTTCAAGAATAACAATTTTTATCACAGCGTAATATAGTAAAATTTCTTTCAAAAAATGTTTGTCACATATATATTGAAATTTCTTAAAATAGAAAATTCATCACAGTGAATCACAGAAATCACAGAAAATTCAAAACAATCTTTGTCGCAGCATAATATGTTGAAATTTCTGAAAACCAATTTTTGTCACAGCATAATATGTTAAAATTCGTCAAAAACAATTTCTGTCACAACATAATATGTTAAAATGTCTCCAAAACAATTTATGTCACAGCACGATATGTTAAAATTTCTCAAAAACAATTTTTGTCACAGCACGGTACGTTAAAATTTCTCATAAACAATTTTTGTCACAACATAATATGTTAAAACTTCTCGAAAAAAAATTTTGTCACAGCACGATATGTTAAAATTTCTCAAAAACACGTTTTGTCACAGCACGATATGTTAAAATTTCTCGAACACAATTTTTGTCACAACATAATATGTTAAAATTTTTCAAAAACAATTTTTGTCACAGCACGATATGTTAAATTTTCTCAAAAACGATTTTCGTCACAGCATGATATGCTAAAATTTCTCAAAAACAAGTTTTATCACAGCATAGTATGTGAAAATTTCTCGAAAACAATTTTACTGTCACAGCATAATACATTAAAATAAATGTTAAATAATATGTTACGTAAATTGTTGCGCTACCTGCTCTCTCTAAATCGTCTGTAACTCAGTCAATTGTGTATAGTTTCACCTGATTTTTTCCACATACTCTCGAATATGTATACATTGAGAAAATGCAAAAAGATGCGATTTTTTCTACTCTTCACAGCGGTGTACCACCTTGAGCTAATAGGCTTAGAATACGATGCTGCGACGATGTCCATAACTGTTTGATTTTTTGTCCATTTGCGCCAACCGGTTGTGAAAGCTGAAGCTTTTTTATGAACCAAGGGCAGGCGAAAAAAGGACTTTCAGAATTTTCCTGCACTTTGATTTATAGTCCAGTCAAATTACCGAAAAAAATAAACACATAATTATTTAGTTTGGAGATTATGAAGGATCGATAGGGGGGTGTATTCTGAGCATACATTCCAATTTGAGGCGTTCTCCGGAGGCCATCTCAAGGTCATTTCGATGAAAACGCGTTTAATTCGATATCTCGAGAACGGTTAGTGTTAGGCCAAAAAATGTAGAGACCTTTCCTCTTCTAAATTAAATTTACTAACTTTTTTATCTGAAACTTTTTTTTATCATCAATACTTTTCAATTTATTACTTCCGAAAGGCAAATATTTTACTTTTTTTCTCCCTATTTTTCATTTTTCGCCATTTTCTCTCCAACCGTTCAACTTTTATGAAATTTTACCATTCATCAAAGTTGTAGATCCTTTAATTATGAACAACTTTTTCCTATAACTTTTTTTTCTAATACCAATATCTTCGGAGTTATATATTACTTTACCGAGCGAAATCCGCGCCAATGTCGCAATATCATCGACATCAGTGGGTATTCAGTACTTGAAAGAAATATTAAAGTATTCCATGATAATTTATTAGCCAAATTACCTGTATCAAAAGGTGAATCGATTAAACTATTTAAAAATTGTACTTCATTTAAATATTAAATATTGTAATCATTCAAATATCATTTAAATATTGTACGTCTTCAATTTGGGTATTTTTTATTCCATTCAATGGGATAATAATGTGAATAAGGATTACAAAAAGAAGTAAATGAATAATTGAAACTGTTTCACACATTTATTGATAAAAAAATAGATCATAGAGTTCGTAAAATTAAGCACCCGAGGTCGATGGAAGTGATTCGTTAATATTAAAGGCCCTGACGGTATCATGGCATACGTCGTCCTCGTCCATTGCGTCAAAAATATTATCGTCGACAACATTAGCGATTTTGGAGGAACAACATTGGAGGAACAGATGTTCCTTACCCACACCAATGCACGCAACCGTGTGTCTGTGAATACGCGTTGCGACAATGGCGCGGATTTCGCTCGGTAAAGTAATATATAACTCCGAAGATATTGGTATTAGAAAAAAAACGTTATAGCAAAAAGTTGTTCATAATTAAAGGATCTAACACTTTGATAAATGGTAAAATTTCATAAAATTGAACGGTTGGGGAGAAAATGGCGAAAAATGAAAAATAGGGAGAAAAAAAAGTAAAATTTTTGGCTTTCGGAAGTAATAAATTGAAAAGTATTGTTGATAAAAAAAAAAGTTTCAGATAAAAAAGTTAGTAAATTTAATTTGGAAGAGAAAAGGTCTCCACAATTTTTGGCCTAACACTAACCGTTCTCGAGGAGAAAAGGTCTCCACAATTTTTGGCCTAACACTAACCGTTCTCGAGATATCGAATTAAACTCGTTTTCATCGAAATGACCTTGAGCTGACCTCCGGAGAACGCCTCAAATTGGAATGTATGCTCAGAATACACCCCCCTATCGATCCTTCATAATCCCCAAACTACATAATTTTGTGTTTATTTTTTCCATTGTGAGCCGTAATTTGACTGGACTATTATGCGAATCGGCCAAGACCCTACAAAAATGCGATTCTTCTTTCGAAAGGACGATACCCTTCAGCATTAATCAGGGAGTTCGTCAATAAATACTCAATGTAAATCGGTTTCATTCGCTTTAATCGTTGCCTTGCCCAAGAAGTTGGGCCTCCGTCTGCATTCTCCCTCGGCGGTGCCTCATCCTGCGATACCCTTTTTATTCTCGACCCCGCTGGACGTGAATCTCACATTTCTCGTCCGCAGAAACACGTACGAGGCATAATTAACGCGCGTACACGGTGAGAAAAGAAAAAAAAAGTTTCGAGCGCTTTTGGGCCCGATATAAACGCAAATTCGTAATCGTCAGGCGAAACTGTCCCTCGAGGCAATTCGTGCAAGCGAGGAAAATTGTTCGGATCAATTCGGAGCGAACATAAATCAATTTTTCTTCGTGCATTGGGAGGTGCGTATACATATACATTTTTTTTTTCGGTCGTTGGTCGAATTACTCGCCGGGATAGAAGCCAATTGGTATATCGCTTGCGCGTCGTAAAACTAGGTACATTAATTCCGAGCATAAGTACCGATAATACAAACCCTCCTCCTCGCCGTTGGAGCGAGAACCAGGCGAACCGTTTGATTAAACTGCCACTAAATCTAGTCCATGTCAAACAGTCATTCGTTATCTCGGCGGACACGAAGGGGAAAGAGAGCCGCAATCGGGGTTGGGGTACGTAGGAAACGTCGGTGACGTCGTCCTCAACCCCCCCGAAAGCCTTGACTAACGTAAGCCATTTTCATAGAGTTTTCCCCCTTCCCGCGTACAACCCTCGTCGCATCCCCCGATTAAAATCTCTCGACGTTAAATCCCACAATGTTTTGCCGAGGGAGCTCCGATAACACGTTTTTTTTTTGCTCTCATTCTACATCGAGATTCTACAGATCCAATGGGAAACCTTCCTTATCGGAAATATTGTTCGGCATTAAGTGCAGCTTGAAACTAAACCAATTCATTTTATTTGACGTTACGAGAACGAATTTTGTTTAAGGTTTAAGGGAGGACACCACAGCGATGCGCCGAAAAACATCGTTTGTCAGAATTTTTTCCACTGGATTATTTATTTGACATTTGGAAAAAAAGACAGTATATTATTAAGCATACGTTGAACTTAATCCATGTAAATTTTTATTTTGGAGAATAAAAAATTAACAACGTTATTGAGGTATGAAAGAGCCTCGGTATAAAAAATGTAGATCAGATCGACAACTTGGTAACGGTTGGTCTGGAGAATAAAAATGAAAAGTTTCATAATCCATATAAATGTAGGACTCGTTGTGCATAACCGTTCACAAAATGACGGTTGTGAAAAAAAGTTTAATTTTGGCGAAATTTTTGCTTATATTCAGAGGCTTGAAAAAGGCTACAAACAATGATAGCTGATGCAGTTTCTATAATTTTGGTTTTTTTATTGAGAATTTGACAATTATAGCTAAAGTTATGATTCCGGCCAGTTCGAGAAAAGGCGTTTAGAGAAAAACAAGATTAGAGTTTTTCTATACGTAAATCGTTGCGCTACCTGCTCCAGGTGGAGTAAGTCGTCTCTACTTGGTCAATTTTCAATATGCTAAAATGATTTTTTTCACATATTCTTGAATATATATCCTGTGAAAAAATGCAAAAGAATTTTTTTTTGACCCATCGTAGTCGTGTCCCTTAAGCTTTCCTCGTGAACGCAAACCGAGTCTGATTAAAGCAAACAGCCATTTCATATTTGCGACGCAAATACTTCATTTTTTTCAGTTATTTATTTATTTATTTTATAAGGCAATTTATACGATACTCCTCGCGAAACTCAAGTATCCCATAATTTCTAATAAAGACGTCGGGGCGCTCGAGGCATCCGGAAAGATTTATCGAAAGACCTCCCGCTGATTAATGAAAGGCTCGAGTATGCGGTTTGCGAAAGGGCGAAAGGAAAAGAGAGAGGGATAGAGGAGAAGAGAAAGAGAGAGAGAGAGAGAGAGAGAGAGAGAGAGAGAGAGAGAGACAGAGCGACAGAGAGACAGAGAGACAGCGAGAGGGAAGGACGTGGTATAGTAGGTAAAAAGGGACCGAGGGAGAGGACACGACGAGGCCTGGAGAGAGAGTTGTCACAATCTTGGCTCAATTTATAGCACGCTGATAACTTATCGCGCTGCTTCACCGAATAATTTGTTTAATGAATATCTACTTCCGGACGTTCCGCCACTGTTAAGACATCGCGTTCATCCGAACAAAATCATTGAGAAAATTGGCCAAAAGGTTTATTTTCGAAGGGTTATTGATCTAAACGTCGTTGTAATAGCTCCTTCCGATTAGTAAATTCTACGAATACCTAATCGAGCCTGTTGGAACGTTAACACCTGACTCAGTATCCGATTCCACTAGAGGATCCAGAATTTTACCAATGCATGTCAAAGATTACTAAATTATTTTTATCTGTTGACACGTCCGATAAAAGCCGAATAAAAATGCACTACGTCGTTTTGGAGAAAAAAATTCGAATATAGACAGTTTTACTGTTGCGTGGAAAGACTTGCAAATTGAGCGTGTTTTTTATTTTGTTTCTAATTGCTTTGTCAAATTTTGATATTTTATCAGAAAAACAATACAGAGAAACTTATTGAAATTTCGAGGTTGCATTTTTATAGCTCGTATGCACGTCGAAAAAAGGTCCCTTTTAACATACAGCAGCAAAACGCGTTCCTCGTTAGGTAGTATCCGCGCAGTAGCCAGTCAAAGGAGAATTCCCCTATGGGCATGCTCAAATACCCCTATGCAAATGCTGGAAAAATCGTAATATGATCAAGGAAAAGTTACATGTGGGTCAAATTCACTCGATTCTACGCTCCGCGATCTGTAAAACATTCGGTCACGACCATTTTTCACTCACATTGGTCGAATGGGAGAAAACTGACACGTGAGCATAAACTGTAAAATATATTTTCAAATAAAACATTTTTTATATAGTTTCACGAGGAACATTTGGAAAATATTTGTTCTTGTGAATTGCACAAATTTTACCGTGTTTCCAGGCTGTCGTTCTCACAAAACGACTGAGCATGATTGATAAGCCGCTCAAATTCGTAGTGTGTTTATTTTGGTTCAAAGAGCCCTATGATAGCAGAATAATCGTTCCTGATAACTAAAGAATTTTCATTAAAACATTTAATAAAAGCTATTTTTTTCCATTCACATATAAATCCTCGAAGCCTCTGCCTTCAGACTTTTCGTTCCTATTTTTAGCCAATTGCAAAATAGGAATAGAAATGAATAATGGAACGGTCATCGCGACTTTTCCATTTCAAAACACCACTTTTCCACTTTTCAAGACACCACGCCATATCTGCCGATTTTGCATTTATTTGGTTAGCCTAAACAACTTACCTTCGATAATTTCCAAGACTCGTGCATGTGTGCATTATCTGGGGCGAATAAAAAAAGATTGAGCACCAATCTAATAATTAAGAGCTTGTACGTTCTTTTCCCGGGACTTGGCCTACACGCGATGCAGGTTAGCTTTGCAGTAACGTTTTTAAGCTTGCAAGTCAAAATAATGTATCCATTTTCTGTTTATTTCATTTATACAGGTTCTATTTATTCCTATTTATACAGGTTACCATTGCACTAACGTTTTAAAGCTTGCAAGTCAAAATAATTTATTCCATTTTCATTTATTAGCAGTGTATTCTACTAGTAATTAATGACTAATTACTGATTAGATATTTACTAATTACTAATTAATCACTGACTAATTACTAACTAGCTGGTCAGTTACTAATTACTAATTACTGACTAATTAATAATTACATGCGTTGTTATTCGCTTTTCCATATGAACAGGAATGATGTTTCCAAAAAAAGTATTAACACTCAGAGAGAAAAAAACCCGTCGACATAAAACTAACGATTCTGACGTAACGCCCTTTCCACTTGCTGGTCTGATCGATACAGGGGATTTCCACTGGGAGACCAATCTTTTTCTATCTTCTCTTATTCTTACGGTTTGTGCACGAAACAACCGACACAGGGGATTACATAGGCGAATAAAAATATATATGTATTGCGCCAACAAAGAGGCTGATTGATGAACTTTGGCCGATTCGTGGGGAAAATAAAATTGGGAAAAAAGAGCTTGATACAAGAGGCTTTTATCAATATGACCAACATTCAACAGAGTTGACTAGCTACAGGAAATTTCAATTATTTGATTTAATTCGTTCACCTGTAGAATATTGTTTGGCACTTAACAAAATATCATTGCGGTTGATAAAAAAATATTCGAAGGATCTGTACAATATACTGACTCTGTATACACCAATGTGAATAATTCTTGTAGAAGCGAATTCTTGTGTGGATACAAAAATTCATCATTGGATTTTTAGCGTAATGTTTTTTCACCGACACGTCTCGATAATAAAACCTTGGTCTAGAGCCCGAAGAAAGGTGAATTTCGACATTTTTCAATGGATACCCAGATGATAGAATGAAAATTCCGTTTGGTGGTGTTAATTCTACATACCTGCAAGTATCTAAAAATATGTTCACATTGCAGATATACTTGATTATTTTTTAAAGCGTAATAAAAATGTTTTACATCGAGGTACACAGGGAATATAAAAAAAAATTGTTGCGCCAAATTTTTTACCGAAAACAATGTTTTTTTAGCGTGCACCATTTTTTCGATTTTCCGATTTCCTTGCCTACTTTGAAGGCAAATCTAGATCGTAATTCTAAGTAGTAGAATACGAAATCTAAGTAGATACCAAACTCAAATTATCTTGAATTTTTTCGTTCCAAAGAAAAACCCTGTCAGAAAACCGTTTAAAAAAATTGGTAAATATACGTGAGGATATGTAGAGTATAGGCCACTAAACGGACTGTTTATTGCATGAATAGAGTATCCATAAGGAGTTGTCGAAGTTCCCCTTTTTTGGACTGGTGTCCTCCCTTTTTTGGACTGGTGTCCTCCCTTGAAACGACCAAGTGAATTAACGTGAAAGGGATTTTATTTCGCAGTGAAGACAAAAAAATGAATTAAGGGGCTATACCAGTGTGACACTTTCAAAAAATCGATTTTTTTGCCTTTTTTGACAGTTTATACCTTCATGAATATCCTGTAAAAATGTCACGGCCGTATCTCTAATACTCTTCGAATGGCAGCCTTCTAAAGAGCAACCGCTCGTAGGTATAAAATCGATAGTTAAACCTTTAAACGCCTTTTTCTCGAAATGAGATTTTTGAAAATTTGCTGACATTCTAACTGAAAGAGCAATTATCCGATTGACTTGAAATTCGAACTGAGTACTCTTGAATATATTTACTCTACAATGACGTATGATATTTTTGATTGGATGAAAATTGACGATTTGCCATTGAAAAAAACGATCATTTTTAGGCAAGAAAACAGACTTTTTTTCAAAACCACGCCTTTTTGTTAGATTTTGATATTTTCCGAAAACCGTACGTCATTGTACAGAAAATACCTTCCAGTTTAACGATATTTTTTCCTTTTTCGGTTTCAGCTACTCAATCGGCCGGAATCATGTCAGCAGTGGAGGATCGTTTTTTTTTTGCGCCTTCCAAGGCAGCGCATAAGTCTTTTGGATCTCAATCATCTTCTATGAAAAAATTATGTCATATAGGTCGAATATAGCCAAATATATACTCACTTTTCCGAAACCTTTAATTGAGTACTTTTCTTCCAAAAATTTCCCGAAAGTCACCCAAATTTTCAGCGTTCGCACTGGTACAGCCCCTTAACGCGGGGAAAAGTGCTTGAAAAAGACCCTTGCCTTTGTGGCGTACAGGAAAATAATGACCGGTCTCGAGTTATACACCGATCCATCGTAACAATTTGTCATACGAGGCACACTGTGCTAATTAAAATGGATCGTCATTTCCCGAGGCCTAAGTGAGTGGTCTGTTCTGCCTGAAGTATCTTCCGTCATCGATTTAAACCATGACGAAGCATCGAGTCAGCACAAAATTGATGGACCTAAGCGAAACTCATTCTCTGGTTCTAGCGTAATTTATGTAAACAGATTTTTTTTGTCCATACATTTTAAGAAATTTTATTTAAAATCCTCCACGATAATCACGAACCCATCCCACAAAGTTCCACCACCTAAAAACGTACAACCGATCACAAAGCTATGGTAAAAAATGGACAAATTAATCATGCAATTCATCCGAATATTTCAACTATTTATTTTTTTAAATGCCAAAGAAAGTAAAAAATAATCATAAACACAGGACGGAGAAATAATTCTTTTTTGGAGGCTTTATTTTACTAGGATACGCTCGAAATAATTTTCTTTTAATGAAAAATAATATTCTTAATTATGGCAAACCAAATGTCCCCGAAAGGGTTATAGTTTTTCAGCAATCGCCCCATTCACACCCACACACACAGTTATATACAGAGCTACTGGTTATTGATCACGATTCCGTGAAAGAGTTGTACAGTGATACCTTGATACAGTAATGCTTGATGCAAAAGTTAACCATTATCGAGATATTATTATTTTTATAATCTTTTTCTTTTTTATAATTTTTTAATAAATTTAAAAAAAAATTGTATGGAATCAAACTTTTTTTATTATTTGTAGTTAGCGGACACAGTACCAAAGAATTATCAACAATAAAATAAGAATAATTATTAGACTTGCAGAGGTTTGGACCTGTAATTAAAAAATGTTGACAGATTATTCTTGCTGATAATTCTTTGTTACTGTGTCCTGAAACTACAAATCATAAAAAAGTTTGATTCCAGATATGTTTTTAAATTAATTTTTAAAGCTGCCTACCACTCTCTTTTAAAAAAATTATAAATATCATACCTCGAAAATGGTTCAAATTTGCATAAAGCATTACCGAGTTGTTCGATAGCGGAAAACATGCCCCACAACCCTTTCACGGGATCCTGCCCAATAGCCAGTAGCTGTGTATATATACCGAAATTTATATATACCCAAACTTGTCGTGGAAGGATACTTCCAGTTACATACCAAAAATGTATCATCACTCTATATATATATATATATATATATATTTTTAGAAATTTTTTTTTTGATTTTTGGAAAATTTCCCAAAATTAGGTACTAACTCCCTTACCTCTTGTATTAATGCTATTTTTTTTAAATAGCATAAACATGAGAGGTATTTTTGTTTTCTGACAAGTTTTTAATTATTCAACACGTCCTATTTAGTTAGGTGTGTGGATACAGATAATTGCATGGGTGTTTGTCGATTGAATACACATTAAGCTAAACCCAAACAAACACAAATAAGTTTTTAGCTACCAATTATTTCCTGCTTGAACATTATCAACAAGTTGGTACCTAATTGTGGGAAATTTTCCAAAAACCATACCATGATAACTCGAAATCCTTGGACTTTGGACTAATGTAACTTAGTTTGGATATGTTCCTAACGAGGTGACCTATCAGCCCCTTAAGGCTTTGCATCGACCTTCCCAACGCCCTGCATATGTATCCTTGTTTGTAAGTATAACAGTCTTAGCGTACAACTAGATGTAACTCTGGTCGACAAGTTTAGGTTAACTTTTTCGACGTTCAAATAATCAACACTTTGCCATGAATCGTAGCCTAGTAGGGGTTTCTCGTGAAACAAGCTGACAGAATATGCCTGAAGCCCTCGTATTTTGACGGATCAACGGTGGGGTAAAGTTCTTAAGATCCGCGAAAGGGCTCGATCTTCGCCCTGTCCCTTCCCCTCTATGTCTCTATATATATATATAAATTTTCTCAAAAGCTCCCGAAGTCTTCGGATATAAGCTTGATGAATTTGTCGGCTCTCCATGAATGTTATTCACAGGATGGGAGGCTACATCGGTCTTCCGTAGCTCGCTAAGCTGTAAACGCTCTGTGGATACCGGAAAATCGTCTGCACGGTTAATGGCATGGAATGGAATATCGATTAACAACGACGTCCCGTGTCATGAATAAGCATAAGTTAAAAAAAATCTTTTCACGAGAAACAACGATGAACGCCTAACAACAGGGGGTTAACTTTGAAACACAGGGCATCGTAGTTCGGAAGCGACGTATAGTAAGAATGACAAATGGATGCGGCTATTGTATAAATCTCGCGCGTGAGCATATAAGTGGAGAATGTACGGTGTGGGTTTCGACATTGCGAAAATGGATTGAATCGTTATTTCTTGAAGAGTTTCGAGACTAAAATCGAAATATTCCGTTTCTATTGAAATTTATATACCCGAGAAATTAAGTTATGGTGCATTAAAGGGGTATCTCTCTTGGAGAAGTTGAAAAAATCGTTTTTCTGAATATTGTTATAGTGTGAACTTTCGAGAATATTTGAAGACCCACAAGACCCTGACATTCTGAAAATTGACGAAGTTGCACCTATTTTAGTGGAACAGCGTGCGTCGGGCTAAGGGGCTATACCAGTGTTAACGATGAAAATGTGGGTGATTTTCGGGAATTTTTTCGAAGAAAAGTACTCAATCAAATGTTTTGGAAAATTAAGAATATATTTGGCTATATTTGACCTATATTTCATAATTGTTTTCATAGACAAATATTAAGATCCAAGCGACTTATGCGCTGCCTTCAGAGGCGCCAAAAAAAAGTTCCTCCACTGGTGACATGATTCCGGCCGATTGAATAGCTGAAACCGAAAAAGGAAAAAATGTCGTTAAACTGGAAGGTATTTTTTGTACAATGACGTAGGATTTTCGGAAAATATCAAAATCTAACAAAAAGGCGTGGTTTTGAAAAAAAAGTCTGTTTTCTTGCCTAAAAATGATCGTTTTTTCAATGGCAAATCGTCAATTTTCATGCAATCAAAAATATCCTACGTCATTATAGAGTAAATATATTCAAGAGTACTTAGTTCAAATTTCAAGTCAATCAGATAATTGCTCTTTGAGTTACAGAGTCAGCAAATTTGAAAAAATCTCATTTCGAGAAAAACGCGTTTGAAAATGTAACTATCACTTTTATACCTACGAGTGGTTTCTCTCTAGAAGGCTGCCATTCGGGGAGTATTAGAGTTGCGGCCTTGACATTTTTACAGGATATACTTGATAGTATAAACGGTCGAAAAAGGCAATGAAAATCGATGGAGTAACTTTGACACCATTGACTTAAATTTGCACAGCTAGCGCTCAAACGGTAGTCATTTTAGTTTTACGATCGCTTTTTTCTATTGGATGAACCACGTGTTGATAACAATGACTTCAGCATGCTGTTTTTGAAGAGAAAAATGAGGTTTTCTTTGAAGAAGCTGTCTTTTTTCGAATTTTTCGAAATGTCGAAAAGTGGATCGTGAACCCATAGCCAGTTGGATATATTTGAAGAAAACAATTTTTGTTTTCATTTCAGATTACATTTGAGCCTGATAGAGATCTCGCCGTTTCGGGTCTCGCCACTGGAGGACTGCAACGCCAAGTGCAGCACTACAAACACTTTGAAAGATTTTCTTCCGAAAAAATTACATTGTAACCACAAACATGTGTACAATATGCTGGGAAAACATAATGTGTTCGAAGCAATGTGTTACTAGAAAAAAATGCATCATTCTGACCCTTCAAATTGGGCTTCCAGAGAGGGGTACCCCGTTGGGAGCTCTCACCTGCGTGAATTTATCGAAAATATCGATTTTTGGTTTTCAATGTATTCTCAAAACATGACATTCCTAAAACATTATCTAGAAATTGTTAGTCCGTCAATTGGGGGGAGTTATGGGCGTTGACACATATATAGGCTCCACGAACCGACGAACTTTGAAAGGGTTTTTCTCAAACTGACTTTTTCGAAATCGGCGACCACGATATCTCAAAAGTCACTGCACCGATCAACTTCAAATTGTACAAACTCCTCTTACATATAAAAAAGCAGTGCTTGAATGAAGGAATTTTTTTATACAGTGTTTTTCATCAACGAAAATAAAGTGTTTTATTCACTGAAAATTGGTACTTTCAGTTTGAACTGCGGCCATTTTTTCAAAAATAATTTTTTTATCCTTCGTCGAAGCACTAGATAAAATCATACACAAACGAAGTGCGTTTAATTGTTCTATTTCGGATGATTTGTTTCCGAATACCAGTGATCACCGCGAAGGTTGTTTCTTAACAGCTGTCTGTACAAACCATTGCATCCAATGTTGCTGAAGTTTGCAACGTTGGAATGCAACGATTTTTTTTATTTTCTTTTTTTCTCCATTTTTTATTGTTACCCGCAGTTCATTCTCGATAGATTTACGTCCTAGGCCTCCAATGAGGATCTTTAAAAAAAAGTTTGCCGTAGCTTTGTTCCGCCAAAGAAAATTGGCAATTATGAGAATTTATTTTCGTCACGTTCCAACAGTGCGAACTTCAATGTTATTGTATCTACAACATTTATAAATATCTTTAAATACAAAAATTGTAAAAGATTCTTAGAACCGTACTCTTTTAAGTAAAAAAGAAAAAATCAAAAACCCGCACATGGTTTACCGGAAAAAAAATTACGAAAATTCCTCTTTTGCCGGCCACGAGGTAGATGTAACCCGTCAACGTTCTAAAAATCAAACAGTTTCACAACATAGTTTCGTAGATTTTCAATGTTCCAGTGGAACTCTTATCCATTCGACCACATGACGTATCCTCATGACACCTCGTAAATACTAGTTACCCCTTCAGTCTCTAGAGACTAATATAATATTGAGATTAAAATTTTAACAACTATGCAAACCGTGATTACGGTGATAGAAATGTCGTTTGAAAAAAATTAAGTCGTTTGTCTACTTTATCAATAAAACACGAAAAAACGTGAATTTAGAGCTCGAACGGTATGTTTTCGAAAATTAACGAAACTTTTAGGTTAAGCATGGCAACACGCGTTCTCTAACTCTGTCGAGTGTGCTACTCACAGTCGATTATCAATGACTACATAGGATTACAGGTACCGACGCCAACCATAGTCAGTCCCATCAATCGACAAGCTGTCGCTGTTGTCAAACTAACCGATTATTATTTCTCGAATAAAATTTCAATATATATATATTTAATTGCAAAACCCATGAATATTAATATTATTTCCCAGCTACGAAATATTTCCGTACAATTCTATACATTGAAAATTGCCCAATAATAATGTACTTCTATATGAAATTTTAATCAAAAGAGTTTTCCATCCTGCCAAAACCTTATTGTATTTTCATCCGCCGCCCTCGCTGTCGAGAGACGGTCCTAAAACTCCTTGACTATGATAAAATTTGCTTCCAGGCTGAAACACGACGCCTGAGATATCGCGTTAACGTAAATGCACAATTCAGAAAACAACTGCGTAATCAGCAACAAGGATAGCGACTGCGAAACGTGCTCGGAAGCAGCATTTGCATAACCGCGTATACCGAGCGTCCCGATTATAAGTGTCATGAATCCAGACATTCACATCCACACTCGTGGAGTCAATGAACCAATGAAACAAACTTACTTTCGAGAGGCTCCTACATGCTCTCACTCCTACATTCCAAAAATTGGAGAGAACCTAAAAACTTAGGAAACGCAAAATACTCAAACGTGTGGATGGATCGCAGAGTACCTTGCGAAGGTAGGTGGGCAGCGGAGAATTTCAACGACGGAGTGACTTACAAAATCATCAAGTTGAATCAATAAATTTTACGTCCCTACAACCGTACCCTGGCGTTCCACATCATACGAGACATGCAAACCAGTACAAAAAATTCTATTACGGGGTATGCCTCTCTGGAAGCCCAATTTGGAGTGCCAGGATGATACATTTTTTTTCTAGTAACACATTGGTTGGAATACATTTATTTGTTCTCAGCATGATGTGCACGCGTTTGTGGTTACAATGTAATTTTTTCCGAAGAAAATCTTTCAAAGTTTTCGCGGTGCCACAGTTGGCATTGTAGTCCTCCAGCGGCGAGGCCCGAAACGGCGGGTTCTGTACTAGGCTCAAGTGTAATCTGAAACGAAAACAAAAAAAAATTCTCCAAATATATCCAGCTGGCTATGGATTCACGATCAAATTTTCGAAATTTTGATAAAATACGAAAAATCACAGCTTCTCTGAAGGAAACCTCATTTTTCTCTCGAACAACAGCATGCTGAAGTAATTGTCATCATATGTAGTCAAGCTGTGGCAAGATATGTAGCTTCGAGATATTTGCGTTCAAACTCGACGGATCGCGGTAAATCCGACGCACACTATTTCACTAAAATAGGTGTAACTTCGTCAATTTTTAGAATTCCAGGTTCCCGTTGGTCTTACAATATTCTTGAAAGTTCACACTATAACGATATGCAAAAAAGATGATTTTTTTTAGTTTCCAGCGAGGTATACCCCCTTAACGGGCGACAGCTACCAAGGTGGGTAAAAAATTGCATTTGCCAAAAATATTTTATTTCTATACCTTTTAGCTATATTCCCTGAACATTTCATTGGAATATTCCTAAAATTGAATAAGCTACGGCTTCTAACAGTCGGCCGGACGAGCACGGTAGCAGCACCATACTTCAAACTTTAAACGTGTTTTTCTCGAAGCACCGTTTTCAAAGTCGGTGGACATTGTATCTCGAAAACCACTCTATGGATTGTTTCCAAATTTACAGGAGATACGATGAGAAACATTCAAAGGTCGTTGACGATTTCACTTTTTCTAAATCCATCTCCATTTCTTAAGAGTTACGTACAAATGATGACTTTTTTCATAGATATTGTATGCTTGAGCTCCAATTCGTCTGCAATGTGTTAAAAAAAAAAATTTCAAAAACTAACGATCGTCAACTACAAGTATTTATTGTTAACCTGAATATCCAGTTCGCTTTCAAGAATTGGATGGACCGTTCAAGCTGGAGAGTGTCCACCGCCAAACGTAGCGGAAAAATTTAATCATCTACCAGCGGCCATGTTTTCTCCGTTTTTTTTGTATTTTTGGTGATTTTTTTCAAAGGCTCTCGATATATATATAAGCTTTCCATTATCACCAACCGTTTCCCAGAAAAAAACGGAATCCGGCTATTTTTTCGGGTCTCCAGGCAGTTGTAGCCCCTTAACGAATAAAACAATAAAAATTGTACGAATTGCGTACAATATCATAACCATCGTGACGTCAAACGAAGCGTTTTGCCAGAGAACTTTTCCTCTCAATCCGTCGACGCCCCGCACAAACTCCCTCGGCGTTCCTCTACCACTTCCGGGACACCCTCTACACGCAGCACTTGTTGGCAAAGTATAAATTCAAAACCGGTTGTGCAAAGTGGGATTCGTCGGGTCGGGCTTGCGAAGCGCGAAGTGTCGGATTGGTAAATGGCGGATATATAATATAGTGGAGCATGACGTGCTGTACAAAGTAGAGCGAGAGAGAGAGAGGGATATATATATGTGTGTAATATATATATATATATTACGGCGGTAGAAAGAGGACAGGAAGAAAAGAGAGTACGTATGTTATATCGAGCATGGCCCCACCTCCCCCCCCCCCCCCCCCCGGCCCGTCCTGTCCTGTACGTAGCCAACTTTTTGATAGAGAACCCTGCCAAATGGCCTCCCTAATCATTTAATCTCTACCGTCGCAGTTAACGCTTCTTCCAACTCCGATACTGCAATTTATGGTCTTTCCCATATAACTGAAAAGTTTCGTCCTCTTTCTCCCCTATATGTTCTCGGTGTATATACCGAGAGATTTTCCCTCGATGGCCGTTGCAGACATCGAGGACGAGTATCTCCCGCGCCTCGCCGACCATTAGACGGTTGGGCGACAGGGAGACTGGGTAGATGTCGAACTTACCCGACACCCAAGTTCAACGAGACACGTTACTTCGATTTTCAAGTTATCCAAGTGAAAAATAAAGTCTCGCCGTATTTCTTGCTCCTTCACTGCCCAGCCACCCTTCTGATCCCTGAGGAACCACACGGCTGGAAAAAAAGCGACGTCCTTTCTCGAGAACGATCAATACTCATAAGTGTTTCACTTAAGATATAACACCACTCTGGGATTTTGGAAAAATCGCATTTTTGGGATTAAAAAATACTTTGGGGTCACAAAAACAATATGCAATTGGCCCTGTGACGAATTTCTTTTTTAAAGGTCCAACTATCGATTTTGTCGCAGCGCCTCGGAGCGCTGCGGTAAAACTTTTTTCGAACTGGGAGGACGGATTACTCTAGCACCTTGCATGGATCGATTTGAAATTTTGATAGTAGCTTCACAATTATTTACATTCTCTATGGGAGTACGTAGCCTTTTTTTAAATGATATGTAAACCTTTTTTTATAAGAAATTTACTGCTTAATTTTTGGGCAAAAAAGTCGATTTATTTATTTCCAAGTGCGCTATTTTTTCAAAATTCGATAAAAAAAATCCCTACGTAGTCCCATAGCTAATAATATATAGATTATAATTTTTTTGGGTTCTTGTTCCAGGCCTTATACTTTACGAGAAAACCGACCTCCCGTGAAGCTGGGTGGGGGGAAGAAAAATGCCAGACGATCGATATGCAGATGGGCCAAAATGTCGAATTCGAAAATGCCGAGTGTTCGAATATAGATTGGTCAATCTTACTAGTCTGTAAAGTCGAAAATAACAATTACGAATATGAACATCTCGGAAGTTGATAAATAGCGAAAAACAAAAATCAGATTTAATAAATTAGCGAAAAACACAATATCGATGGGCCTGTATGCATAACACCAAATAATTCGAGATGACAATTCTCCGAATTAAAAAAATTGCGACGGTTCACAATGCAGAAAATCATTAAAGAAGCGAACGGCCAAAAAGTCGAGTGGTTAAAATCGCGAAGGGTCAAAATGTAGAACGGCCCGGATGGCGAATCGAGCAATACGTTACTTGCGCTACAGAGTGAAGCTGCGAGATGGCGCTGTCGGTTGGTCGGCTAAAATATCGTAAGGCAGTCATCCCATGTGACGGGCCCCACCACGTTCGTCATTTTGGCCGTACGACCTTTTGGCGTTCGACATTTCGGGCCATCGACATTTTGCGTTTCGATTTATTGCTTTTCGCCATAGACGATATTACGCATATTAGGCACTCGCTATTTTCTGTTTCGGAAATATTGGTGTTCTACATTTTTCGATTGTGTATTTTTATGTACCGAATTGCAGACGATCTGAATATTCGTTTTCGAATAAATTAGCTCTCCAATAAATAATGGTTCGATTTATAGTCATTCAATTTTTTTATCAGTCGACAGATAAAATTTCGAATAATTGAACCTTCGTTATTTTGAGAGTTCATAATTCTAACGTTTCGAAATCTTTGTCGTTCTACATTTGGTCATTCGACATTTTTACCCCCACCCGTGAAGCTATTTGTAAAAAAACATGTTTTTCAAGATGGGCTCTGTCGCCGCCGTTTTGTATGAAAATTATAATAACATTTTTTTATACTCTAATATGTGTTAAATAAACCCTCTCAAAAGAAATCCTATACCTTTTTTCATACTCCCGAAAAAAAATGGTCAAAATTAGGCCTTATTTTCTGCCGCTAGGATGGTGTTATCTCTTAATGTTGGATGGGCTTGTACGTGGCGATCAATGATCGCCACGCACTTTGGAACGAGGATCCTAATTTTTGCGAAATATTTTATTCAACTGACGCGGAACCATCGTAATCGGAGCTAAGAAGAGTAATTAACGGTGGCTTCTAGTGACGAAATTAGCCTGCTCGTTTAAAGTCTAACGAGTAAAACGAGCCTCCTCGCGAAGTCGAAAATTTACAGGCAGTTCATTTTTTCATCGCTCATTACCGCATTAATTATCGCAAGGACATTGTTATCGAGGACAATATCATATTTCTATAAGTTATAGAGGGTGGAGAAAAATGACTCGTCGTTCTCGATCTTTATCGTGTCTTTTTTCGCCTTGTGCAGTACAGATTAAAAAGAGTCAAATTCTTGATTACTTTAAATAATAATGATAATAATAATAAAGCTGATAGTGGTAATGAACGACCGTATTTTTCAAACAGCGACGATAATTGGCCGTATTCGTTTAGTGTAGAAGTAGGTGTAGATGTCGGAAGTAGGGCGGATGGAACCATGTCAAAATGAAAACCGTCTTTTAACCCTTCCTTGCCACACTTATATTTAGCCACGGTTTTGACACACTGGGTCAATTTGACCCGGATAGTACTTCATCCACCTACCCTTAACAATCCTTCAGTCGGTATTATTGAGAAAAAAAAATCCGAAATACACTTTAAACATTTCTTTATATGTCTGCTCAATTAAAATTCGGAAAATATTCAATTGAATCGTTGTAAAAAATTATTGAAAGTTTTCCATTTTGGGTAAGTGAGCATTTTATTTCAAATTCGTCCGGGTCAAAATTACCCAGTGTGACAAGGAAGGGTTAAGGGGTTAGGCTACTGTGAAAATGATGAACACTAGTTCGTCGCTCAACTTATCAACTCAAAGTGAAGAGGAGGGTCCAACGTATGGCGCCAGAATAGTAGAGTGAAAGTGAACTTATGATTACAACGATAGAACTGCTAGTTAAACGTTAAACGCGTTTTTCTCCAAACTCTTTGTCAAAACGGTGTACACGATTTCTCGGCATCTAATAAACAGATTGACGTGAAATTCGATACACTTATTCAATGTAATAGTAGTTTAGCCTTGACCGATGTTTTTCTTCTTAACAATTTTTTTTCATCGTTCATAGACGATAATCATGTCATTTTTCTTCGAAAAATGGAAAAAATGAATTTTTTGATGATTGAAACACGTTAATTAACAAGAGAAAACTCTGCCGAGTCTCAGCCAATATTATTTATTTCGAGAAAAAATGCTTTTTCTTTTGTTTCAGACCTACCGGGTAGCCAAAATGAAGTACACCGTTCAGCCCCTCACCTCCAATGGTCCTTCACAACATTGCTTATAACTTCTTCAATCATCAATATTTTCTTATGACATTTGATATACAACTTTGTTAATAGACATAAGAAGAAATGTACAAATAATTTTTCAGTCTGATTCCTCGAAAATGAATGTTCTTAAGTAACCCTGATTGTTGGGTCGTCACAGTAGTATATCCTCTTAAGGATGTTGAGTCCCTATGAAACATGTTAATGTTAATTGTTCAATAAATAGCTTCTTAATCGTCATGAAATTTTTACACGACCTCCTGAATACTTCATGAAAAAACATATCAAATTTTCAGAATTCTATCATCATTACTTCAACCTCCTTAAGAGTTGAAATAAAAAATGATAAGAAAATTCTGAAAATTTGGTATGTTTTTGTATGAAGTATTTAAGAGGTCGTGTTAAAATTTCACGACGATTAGGAAGCTCGTTATTAAAAAAATAACATTTTGTTAAGAACAATTTTTAAAAGAAATAAAAAAAAATTTATCAATAAACTTCGTTTTTTTTCCATTGCTTTCAGTATATCGTAGATATTATAAAATTGAGAGGTCGAAAAAAAAACTTATTACAAAGTTACATCAGTTTCCAAAAAACAACATTTAATTTGTGAATGTTAATTGTTCAATAACGAGCTTCCTAATCGTGGTGAAGTTTTTACACGACCTCTGAAATACTTCATACAAAAACGTACCAAATATTCAGAATCTTATTATCATTTGCGATTTGGGACTCAACATCCTTAATTGTTGTTGCCGAAACTAATAATTCAAAAACTCCTCAACGATTTACTTGACTCGTTATCCGCCACTTACTAACAATAAGTTTTATTTTCATTAATTACTTCGAATCTCATTTGCGCTTGTTTTGTTTTTTTTTGTACTTAAAACGCCGAATTAGGTACTCGCTAAATGCTATTCTCATAAATTATTTCACAATTTTAGACCCCTGGGTTACCAGAACAGAGAAGTTTTCAGCTCTGACGGTCGAACAGACGTTATAAACATTGCCGGTAGCCACTGACAAGAAACATCACTTAAGTGTCCGCCGTCGATTTTGTTGAAACTCATGTATGTGATAAAGCATTGACAACTATTAGACACGTATATTTTTTAAAACCGTAAAACGGTTTTAAGGGGCTGAAACGCCCCTCAAAAAATAGCGCGTCGAGGGTTGGTTTTACAGTTTCACCCACAAGCACTCCACCGATCTGCGTGAAGATAAACCAAAATTCTTCTAATGTATAGCGATGAACAATACCATTTACAAAAATTGAAAAAAAAAACTAAATTAAGGGTCGACACGCCTTTTTTCCTCAGATAATAAAAACGTTTTTCCTCAGATAATAAAAAACGCGTGTCTTATAGTTTTTAATGCTTTATCACATATATGAGATTCAACAAAATCGAAGCCGGATATTTAAGTGATGTTCCTTGCGAGTCCAAAAGTGTCTGTTTTTTCTCATCCTTCGGAGCACTCCACTGGACGCCCGGTATGATGAACATATATTCAACAAGCCGCGAATACTGTCTCTCTAGTCATTTCATCTCGTAGAGTTGTTGCACTTTTTCATAACTATCGAAATTACAGTAGGGTACATAAAATTTCGTAGAATAATCGGTCCCTCGGCGCACAGAGTTGCTAAAGTGGTCGGAGCCCTGAACCGTAGAATCGGGAGGTCGCTGCCTGCGGAAACTACGCTCTCGTAGTATTCTCGAGAATGAAAATATGGGCGTGACAAAGCTCCAGTTATACACATGAGTCATACGCAGACGTATATATACTTATATGTGTGTGTGTGTGTGTCACCCGTACTCCGGAGTCCATTTTACATTCTGGCACATAAAGGACGAACCGGCATAAATTGCCCGGTGCTATATGTATAGGGCAAAAAAATTATGTGTGTATACCAGTAGATGAGGTTGGCGATTCCATGCCAGCCGCGCAACTTGGAAGATTTTATCGCATAAAGTGGCGAAAATTCACCAAATATATACACTACATTTTGCTGCAATGCGCGCGATAAATTTACATCTTGCCGGAAAAACGGCCTGGATGCCATATTTTTATATTACCTTTGCTCCCAATGTTAAAAAATGGATGAAAATCGTTGGAAAAGCTGAGCGGACACGAAAGCGACACGATGTGAGATTTTGACAGTCCGAATAAACGGCTCTGAATAAGTTTGGATTTGCGATCGTTTGGGTCTCTCACTAACCGAAACAAATGATGATTTCAGATTTTTCAGTCAGAATGATGATTTTCTTCGAGTAACACGTTGATTCGAATAAATTAATTTTTTCCCAGCATGTTGTACACATGTTTGTGGTTACAATGTAATTTTTTCGGAAGAAAATCTTTCCAGCGGCGGGGCCCGAAACGGCGGGATCTCTACCAGGCTCAAATATAATCTGCAGCGAAAACAGCAACAGATCTGCTGAAAAATTACTGCTTCTCCAAAGAAAACCTCATTTTTCTCTTGAAAAACAGCATGCTGAGGTCATTGTTATCAACAAAGGTTTTATCCAATTGAAAAAGGGGATCGTAAACTGAAAATGACTACTGTATGAACACTAACTCGGCAACTTCGAGTCAATAGTGTAAAAGTTACTCAGCATATCATTTCCGCCGTGTCAAGATATGTAGTTTCGATGTAATCGCGTTCAAACTCGACGGTTCCACTAAAATAGGTGCAACTTCGTCAATTTTTAGAATTTCAGGGTCCGGTTGGTTTTTAAATATTCGATTTTTTTTACTTTCCAGAGAGGGATATAACCCCTTAAGGAGTTCCGACACCAAAATTCGTAATGCTTGTAGGCGATTGAAATTCTCTTATATCATCGAGAGATTAATTCAGGATGCATTAAATGTCCAAAAATTAATCCGTTTCACGAAATAGGTTCGGAGAATTTTAATGTTCAAGTTGAACGTTTATCCATTTGGTAATACACCTCGTAAACACTAGTTATAGGGCTGTAGGGGCTAAAATAAAACAAAAATAAATAAAAATGAACTTCGATATAATTTAAAAAACTGAGCAAACCGTGATTATAGCATTGAGAAGGTCGTGTCAGAAAATTAAGCGGATTCGCTACTTCGTTCATTGGTAATCTCGAAAAAATATGTGAATTTTGAGCCTGAATGGTTTATTTTCGGACATTAAGGGGCAAGATACCTGTAGGCGAGAAAAAAGTGCTGATTTTCGTGATTTTTTTTAAGAGAAAGAGTTCTACGCTATTTTTGAGACTCAGGGTATATTTTTTAAATATTTTTGGGTGTTGGATCCTTTTCTTTATCAATTTTCGTCTCCCAATCCAGATAGGTTACAAGAGCAACGAGAAGATTTCCAGCCGGACTCATGAAAATGGCTAACACACACACATGCATAATATTATCAGTGGGAGCACACTTTTGATAAGGATCAGGTGAACAATCAAACAGTGAAGTTGGCTTTAATTTCGGACCAATGTCAAAGGATTTTTGCGCGTGTATATCCCCACGAGCTCCCTTTGTTCACTGATATCTCCCCCTTATCACTCCATACATACAAACAGCGGGTATTGATGGAAGAGGATTCCGGGTGTATTTTCTCCCGGGTCTGCCAGACGGTTCTCACCGCTCCATGATGACCACCTAGCCACGAACGGATCGGATTACCGACGAACCGGTGCCACGGCGCGTTCCGATCCGCGTACACGAGTTTATTCTTAGTGCCATTAGAAAATCTACACCGAGATCTACTTTACCGACCCCGGCTTTTGTCACTTTCTCCGTGCCCTCGATGAAAACGATGCGGGGACATTGAGATTGCGGTGCCTGCTTGGGTTTGGTTGAATATATACAGTAATCCACTTTGCCGACGCGGTTTTTCCTTACTTACCCTGTGCCCGTGAGGAGGGAAATACCTTTGGGCGAGGAAAAAATCGCTGATTTTCATGACCGTTTTTTTTAAGATTCCTTCACTATTTTTGAGACACAGGGTATGTTTCATTACTACTTTTGGCTGTTACATGGTATTTTTTATTTTTATTAATCTTTAAAAATGGCGGAAATATGGCACGGTCTTGTAAACGAATTGCAGCGGATGTTGTCAGGCGGCGTGAGACGTAGCGTCAGCGGGATTAATCTGAAAAAAAAACCAACGAAGATTTTTCTTTCGATTACACTCATGCGCAGAATATGAATCAAGAAAAAGTGCGAAATGTTGAAAATCGAATTAATTGAATCAGAAAATGAATTTTCCGAAAAAAAAATGACAACTTTTTACAATAAGAAAGGACTTTTTTATTTTAAAAAAATTAGCGTCATGTTTTAGACAAAGAAGTTAGAAAGATTTATACTAAATTTCATCAGAATCGGTCGATTGATTTTTTAACTGTACGTTGCGCCAGTTTTGAAACTGCAATCTAGAAGACTATTCCATACCTCCGCCATGTTTAAAGATTAACATATTAAAAAATACCATGTAACAGCAAAAAGTAGTAATAAAACATACCGCAAGTCTCAATAATGGTGAAGACATTTTTCCCTTTACAAAAAATCATGAAATTCGGCAAATTTTTTTCCCGCCTAAAAGTATTTCTCGCCTCAATGAATGCAGGCACATTGGAGGTCGCCTGGTCTGTGTTATTCATCCTTGATGTGATTCACATGCGTTTGGAGCTAATTAAAATGGCGTTCTACTGAAAATCAAAAAAAAAACGGTTCATCAAAGAGAAAACATAAAGTCTGCTGGTACATTCAGGGCATCTACCATCTGGACGTGAATGCAGTATCCAATAAGTCTATAAAATAGTCTATAGTATAGTGTATATAAATATAAAGAATCCATTATCCTATGCTTAAGATTACGACAATTTTGTGATCGATTCTCAACCTCCCAACTAGCCGCCACCAATATTTCGCCAGAAGAAAATACTCGTGCAAAAATATCACGATCTTGAGAAATCGCCGTAATTGCAAAAAACTGTCTCGACGAAACTCTTAACAAAATTCTGCGAAATTTTCACTTCTCTAATAAAAACGCGTACCCAAGTTCTTCGGGGCGAGTACTTGGGGAGAAAAAAATCACAAACATGTTGACACTCATTTCTAGTCCAAGAGGTAGGAGTGGACGTAATACGGGTCAGATTTAATATGCGGTCTCGCAACCCCACTTGTAAAAGTAAATAGCTGAGTATCCTTGAGAAATATAAGGATAACAATATTCTCACACATTATTTCCGTCTACGATACTGGGCTCCGGTAAATTGCAAATGGCCATTGAGGGTGGAAGTGAGCAGGTCAAGAATATGTTTGAATTTGTCTTTTTTCACAAATATAGTATGATGCAAATTTAAGGAATGATTGTAGGGTAGAGAGAACATTTTTCGACTTTCGTCCTGCACGAGCGAATTATTAAACAGATCACTAGGAATTTCATTATGTTGTATTATATCGTATGATATTATACTATATTATATTATGTTATATTATATTATAAAATAAAATTAATCGAATTAAAAAATGCACCATTTTGCCCTTTAATTATATATTTTATGAAAAATTAGCATATACAGAATAAATCTATACTTCTTATAGATTTTTTTGACGTTCATTAAAAAAAAACTCACAAACCGTAGTTTGACTCAACTCGACCGCTCCAACCTCCTCAATACCTGGCTCCGAAGACTAAGAGCCCATGCAGCTCATAAAAATAACTTTTTTTTATCTACTCTTGTTGGGCGATAATTATGATCTTTTATATTATATTATATCATATTATAGTATATTACATTGTATTAGACTATTTTATATTGTATGGTACTAAATGTATAATATAATATGAGGATAATTTCCTTATATTACATTATACATTTATGTGTATAAATATACAGGGTGGATCAATAACTATTAGCACCCTGAATATCTTCGAAACTATAAGGTTCACAGAAATATTTGCTGAAATGAAATTGCACAGTACGAAAGGGGTCATCCGATAGCGATAATAGTTTTTTCGCAGGTGGAGGTACTTCGGACATTTGAAGGTCAACTCCATTTTTTTTAATGGATCGGTATGTTTTTTTTTCTGTATCATGAAACAGGAGCTTAAAACCAGTTCAACGACCTATAACATAAGGTCATTGAAGGTAATAGAAAGTACAGAAAAGCGATAATACTTACAGTTTCGGTAGTAAATTTGCTCGGTCGTAAAATAGCTGCCTCAGCGAGGCAGCCCTTTGTTTCTCAATCATGAATGAAACTTTTCAACTTAACAATATACCCATGACCAAATGTAAAATTCATGTTTCGACGTTTGACTACTGAGGAAAAAGGAATAATAAACAAGTCGTCCATCGTATAAGCAATTCCAAAGAGCCGCCAATTCCAGAAGTTCAATTTCTCTTCAAGAGCACTTTCACCTCGTTTCGACTTTGTTTCCAACCCTTTTGTTTCCTTCATTCAAGGAGCCGAGTTTCGATTGCGTAAACGGGAATTTTTTAATTTCTTTATCGGACGGCAGCATCCGATATCGCGCCCTACAACACGATGCTCAGCGCATGACTGCCAATTTTTCCCATCCGCGCCGATCAAAAGTTCTTCGCTTGAGCTTTGCCCCGTATTCATTCGGATATGGTACGATCTTTGAGGAAGGGATATATACGTATATTGCCTGTAGTCCTCTCAGAGCCATTCACTTACTTTTCCCTTTGATCAGGTTCGCTCCCCTGGCCCTTGCACACGTACATTAGATGAGTACGCGGCTCCGTTAACGCTCCGATGTATTCCGCACGTAGGTTCCCAATTATTAGCGACTCATTAGTCAGGTGCATATCACGTACTAAAGCCCCGTATTACTGAGAGTCATGTACAAATAGATGGGATGCTAACATCAAAGGGGCCAATGGAAATGGGCATCCAATCAAATCCTACCATCGTGCTTATCATTATTCAATACTGTCAGCGTTAATCCGAGACTGCACTCTTACCCTGTTGCGAATTAAACATTCATGCGTTCTCGTTTAACGTTCGGGAGCTTTTCGTCGGCGATTAAGCTTGGAAAATTTATACCATTTTCGAAGTTTAAGCCGCCTCTGCGGATTCTCGTTAACTTCGATAACGAATATTTTCACCTCTTGAAACACGCGCGTGAGATGACGTCGAAGTTTTCATCGTTGGAACGCAACGAAAAATTGTACTTTTTTAATGAGCCAATTTTTTTGCTGCTTTTTTAGTCTTTGGAATTCGCTTTTCTACGTTATACGTTTCTACGTTTTTTTTTAAGATTAGAAATGTACGACGCTCATTTACAGATAAAAGACTTTGGAAGATGATTAAAGTGATGAAATTGAAAATAAATGTTGACAAAATCGTTGCATTCGAATGATGCAAATTCCAACGTCATCGCTTGGAAGGGCCGAAAGATTTTTCAAATTATTTACGGAAAATGTTATAACTAGAAAAAATATATTATTGTATTTTGTGCATATTATATATGTATATTTTGCATTTTCAGTCGTATAATTATTATTTTCTCCGATTTCTTTTTCACATTCCGAGGCTTTCGTAAAAATTCACAATTCTGACGTTTCGAGATGAGGAATGTCTTATATTTTTTAAATCACGTTGGCTCACTTTGATATCCGGTTGTCCGGAATCAGAATAAGCGAATTGTATTTGAAAAACTTTGAATTCTCGCAGACCCCTTAATTCATCTTCCAAATGCAGTTTTGTTACGAAAGTAATGATAGAGGCCACTTTAAAAAAAAAAATATATATATATGTATTATATATATTATTAAAAGAAAAGGATTCCACTTGGCGCGAATTATATGAATAAAAATTTTACGGTTAAAAATAAAATAAAATAAATTTATTAAACACGTTTTACTCCAACCCCTCTCTGGGGTTAAAAATAAAAAATCATATTCTGGGCAAGCTATTCACCGCACGAATTCGCCGCCTTGGAACAATAATTTGTAGCTTAAACGAGCGGTCGAAACCTATTTAGAGGTCGCTAAAACCTCCAAAAAAGTCAAATTTTCATTAAAAAATCGATTTTTTTTGGTCCACTTCTCACCCATACATTTTACGCGTTATAATTTTAAAATTAGACTCGCGAAAGCTCTAGCCCGCAAATGAATATTTACTGAATGCCCAAGATTTTCGAAATTTAGAATCTCCGCCAAAAAATAAATCCCGCATGCACTATAAATCCTTGTAGCATAAAAACAAAGAAAAAGCGGAGAGTTCCATGTCCTGAATAATTTATTATAATCATTTGTAACAAACATCATTTTTTGAGGTTCATTGAAAAAAAAACTCATAAACCGTCATTTGACTCTCAACTATTGACCCATGCAGATCATACACATACTCAAATTCTAACACTGGTTGCCAGAATTCTAATATTCAGTGCTAAAAAAGTACTGCCAGTTCGGAATTCTAAGACTTGTTGTTATAGAAGTGCAAAAATGATTCTCACACCATATAGTAAAAATGATGCGTGCATATTACATTTGAAACTATTCTCGCATAGGCGCGAGTCCTATATGCTGTATAGTAAAAATAATGCGTGCATTGTAAAATACCAACCTTTACTACACGCTATATTTTCATGTGGATTTTACTATGCCTATAGCATGAATCTTCGTGTATGTATAGATTTCACTATACGCATAGCATAAATCTTCGGCATGTAGCGAAAAATATTACGAAGTTATTAGTAAAATGTGACTCTTTATACCGTACTTTTTGTAAAATACTGGAAACTAATTGTTCCAATCACGTGGGCAAAATATTTTTTTAATACTACAAAAAATCACAATGTGCCGAGTAAAATGTATTATTTGTATCAGTTTACGTGCCATATCGTAGGTTAAAATTTAGATTTCTTCATTATTACTATACCATAGCTACAATTTTTATCTTCCATTCAATACTTTTTGATATTGAAAGATATTTTTTTTAGAAGCATGGTATTAATTCTAAACTTCGAGGTCCCTGTTTTCTCCGTGTAGAAAAAACTTTTTTTTTCTAGTTTTGTTGCACGATAATTATAATTATTGTGAAATCAACGGCGTGCCGGTGAGGGACCGGACGGCGATATAACTTTTACCCGACTACAATCAACGTGGCGACCTCTCTTGTTTCATTATTGAACTATTGATTCGTCGCGTTTCCTCCTAAACCTAACAGATGCCGCTTCGCTTCGATTCGTGACGCAGGCTCGTACAAACCCGCACGATTCCGAAGTGTCATAATATGAGGGAATGTAGAGGGCGCGCGAACAGTGCTCTGTGTTAAGCTGATATTTGTAATACTACTCCTTCTTGTATGTACTGCAACCACGCGGGCGTCCTTCCGCCTCCCACTGTTGCTGTTATCCTGCTCTCTTCTCCGTTGCCCGGGATTCGGCTCTAATTACGTTTTACCATTGCAATCCGCCGGCTTGCCGACCTTAAGTTGACATATGAGGCATAAAGCCTATATGGATGTACATATACAGGGTGTCCTGTTATGAATGGATAATCCTGCAACTGTCCATAGGTCAGACCATGTCCTAATATATGCTGGAATTTCAGTTTAGTAAAAGTCCTACGGTTTTCGAGATTTTGGACTTATGTTACTTTTTGAAAAAAATCATCTGCTTTTGGTTTTTCGCATGCCAATTCTACAAATGCTATGAATCGACAATAACTAAGCAACTTTTTAAAGTACTTGACACGATATGCGTGATACATTTTTTTTTACCACACAGGCTATCGAGCTCAGATACTCAAATTGGTTTGTATCGAAATTCTGCAGATCTTTTTTCATAAAGTTTCATCGACATTTAAGGGGTCTTCTCACTTTAGAGGCTAAAAAAGACTATTTTCATGAATTTTTTTGATAGGTTTATGTTATAGATATTGATATAAAAGTTGTTACGCTTAATAAATACACAATCGAAATACATTTTTAAAAATTTACGTATTTATGTAACCCAAACAAACTTTAAACGCGTTTTTCTCGAAACAACGTTTTTCGACGGTTTGTTGATAAAATCTTCGAAACTACTGAACCGACCCTCATGAAATTTTAACCACATATTCTTTACAAGTATAGCTAAATTTTGATATTTACTTTTTTGCCGAAAACGGTGAAAAAAACTCGTTTTTTTGTTTTTTTCGAAACATGTCAGCCATTTTGTTACTTTTGCATATATCAAAAATCGTATGATATGCGCTATAGCCATTAACCTACTGAATCTAAAACCGTTTGATTTTTTTGTTTCGGATGATCCATCTCCGAGATTTCATTAACAGCGCAGACTTACAATTTTTTTAGGACATTTTTTTAACTACCATCGTCTATAAATATCGACTTAAATAAATGAATTTTTTTACATGTATTTCGAAAGTGTATTCATCAAGTGTAACAACTTTGATATTAATATCTATAATGTAAACCTATTTAAAAAATGCATGAAAATAGCCTTTTTCAGCGTCTAAAGTGAGAAGGCCCCTTAAGGTTAAAAAGAGGACCTTTCTAGATAAAACAAATAACCAAGCGTATAAAAAGACGGCTAAAAAGAAGTTATTATTTGTAGAAATGGCATGCGAAAAAACAAAAGCAAATGATTTTGATCTCAAAAACCATGGGACTTTTACTGAACTGACATTTCAGCATGTAGCATGACATGATCTGACCTATCGATAGTTTGAAGGTTAGCCATTCATAACAGGACACCCAGTATGTACAGGGTGATTCACTAGAAGTTAGTCACTCGCACAAACCAATGAACGTTGATTTAAGGCGAAAAAGCCAGAGACGAAATTCGAATGGTTTGTCAATGTCTACATTTTGGTAGCCCCAGTTTTTTTTTCAAGTGTAGTTATCAGCCTAATTTCAAGGTCACCTCTAATTTTTCCGGGAAAACCCCTTTTCTTTATTGGCTACACATATGGAGCGCAAAGAAACAAAACCAATTACCTATAATATCATGACCTTGGGATGCCCTTGAAATACCAAAAAATTGCAAAACGAAGCAAGGCAAGCAAGAAGGTGCCGGCTTCAGACGCGAATGGCGTTCCATTGCGCGGCATGTTAAAAAATGTGTCCATTGACCGGGGTACCTTTTACGATGCGACTTCTGAATGATGCGTTATAAAAATCGCGAAACGAGCCTGACTCATCCATTGCTTCGTATTTTCCCCAGTGGTTGGTACATCCCTGTAGACGTCACTATAAACCCTCTAAACCCAAATAAACCCGAACAAAGTCTTGAACGTGTTATGGAATAAAATCATCATTTGCGTCTGAAAGCACAGCCTTTTTGCTTGCCTTGCTTCAACTATCGTTTTACAATCTTTTGTTATTTCAAGATCATGATATTGTAGGTCATTGTGTTTATTTTTGTTCTCTAAAATGGTGGCCAATGAAAAAGGGTTGACCCTTCAAAAAAAAGTGTAGATGACTTTGAAATCAGGTGCAAACCGCCTCTTGAAAAAAATCTAAGGTTACCAAAATGTAGACATTGACAAACCACACAAACTGATCTCTGGCTATTTCGTCTGAAATCAACATGTATAGGTGTTTGTGAGTAACTGAATTGCAATGAATCAGCCTGTATATATATACAGACTGCTTCATTGTGACATATGTCCAGGGTGTATCTTAACTACGTTTTCCGTTCATGAGCATATACGGTGCATCTTTCCAAGCAAAACGCTTTTTTTTAAATGCCATGAGACAAAAATTGGCCGAGATGTTGACGAGTAAAGTTCAACGGTGAGTAAACGATGGCACAGTAGTTTCGGCGTCTAAGCGAGCGCGGGCGCGGCTTCAAATCCACATTTGCGCAAGTGGATTCAAATCCATTGAGTTTGTTAAATTGAAATTGGAATTGACAGTTAAACGTTTCAATTTCGAATGTTGAAATTTGAATTTCGAACCTTATCGGGATACCCAAATGAAGTATCAAATAATAAATAAAAAGTGTTAGACAACATTGTCCATTGTTTACTTGGAAGATCTAAAGATCTTTCGAGTAAACAATGGATAACATTGTTAACATTTTTTTATTTGCTATTGAATACCTTATTTGGTCGAACGGATAAGGCTCAAAACTCAAATTTCAAAATTCAAAATTGAAAGTTCGAATCCTCTTGCCCGAATGTGGAATTGAATCCACGCCCGCGCTTGCTTGGACGCCGAAACTACTATGCCATTGTTTACTCACCGTTGGACTTTACCCCTGAATATCCCGGCCAATTTTTGTCGCACGACATTTTAAAAAAAAACGTTCGTCTTGGAAAGACGCAGCCTATATGCTCACGAACGGAAAACTAGTAGTTAAGATACACCCTGTATATATGCGTCACAATGAATGAAGCAATACATGAGTGCAGGTGATATATAGGTACATACACACGTACGGGCACTATCGACCGCGAAACGTATAATGGTATAGCGCAAAATGTTAATTGCACGAATTCATGAATTGTGCATGCCCAATACTAGGTTCGATATGGGTGTAAGCGTTGATAGATATGGAGAAAGGTGATTTTGAGGACATTCCACTTCAACGGCCTTCCTCGTATCAGCCGATAGTCCCAAACACACTGAAACTTATTTTGGAGACACTCCAATGTCTCCAAAATCACCATCGGAAAAAGGCATGCATATTTATATCCCCCTGAGGCCCAGAATGAGATAGGCTGGATTGAAGATGGACCCATTGTACTGTTATTAGAATAAAACCATTGGGTCATATAAACCCATACATAAACCTATCAATATCGCCCTAACGTAATAGTATTTAGGTTTGATACGTAGAGGGTTTTCTTACATACAAGGACATCTTTTTAATGTTTACCTTCGATTTTGTTGAAACTCATATATGTGATGAAGCATTGAAAACTGTTACACACGTATTATTATTTTTTAGGTGGAAAAATGGTTTTAAGGGGGGAAACCACCCCTCAAATAAAGCCGTATCGCGATCTGAGAAACCAAAATCAAAATTCTTCTTATGGAAAGTGAGAAAAAATTCACTATAAATGTATTGAAAAAAAAATAATTAAGGGGTAACTACCCCTCAAGCCTTCCTTTGAGGGGAGCTTTCTCCCTTAAAACCGTTTTTCCGCCGATAAAAAAATCCGCGTCTAATGATACTCAATCCTTTATCCCATATATGAGTTTCGACAAAAACAAAGATGGACACTCAAGTGATATTCCTTGTTAGGCAAGTCAAACCGTAGAAGGAAAGTCAAAATATTTGTTCGGATGAACAGATTGAACACAAGTGGCAAACTGATGTGCCACGTAATTAAAAACTTTTAACTTTATTTGACAATAAAGTTTTAGTACTAGGACATTGAGTCATGCTTCCAACGGAGTAATTCGAAGACTGGGTCTGCACGAGTTCGTGATCTTGTTTTTAATATATTAAACGGGGTATCGGGGGGCATATGGCGATTCCTTCAGGGACCAACCTTTCCCCGAAATTAACGATCTCTTTTTAAACCATTCCCTTCTCCTGTCAAATGCTGTCATTTCATATCTATGTTAGGGTGATTGAAAAAAAATCGACCCTACAAATTCGACTTTTTTAGAGAATAATTGCCATTGCCGTAAAATTAATTATTATATTTACCAAAAATATAAATAGCAAGACGTACGTTTTTATAAGGTTACTTTTTATTGTTTATTTACAGTACCAAAGATGATTAAGACATTTCGGTGATAACTTTCATATTTAAAATGTTTAAAATTTTGAGCTGAGACAAAATTACACATAAAGCGAAAAAAATACTGAAGTGTTTTATAATTTTCATCCACAGTGAATATCAAAAAGTATTGTAACATTACCAAAATTGGCGTCTTCTCATTTATATCGCTGGTATTTAACAATTAATTTCATGAAAATAGCAGCTTTTCTCCACAAACTTAATTTATCAAGCCGTTAAACTAGTGAATTTTCGAATTATTCGATGACATGATTTAATAGAAAATGAAATGATCTGCATAAAAGGTCCTGAGACATTTTGTTAAAAGTCCGAAAGTTTCGCCGAAAAAGTGAAAAAATCTTGAAATTTACTATAAATTCAACTTGGACCTTGAATAACTTTCGAAACAGTAGATTTATCGTAAAACTTTCGTACCCTCCTTTCCTCGCGTTATTTCGCTCTTTTTCTTTTTCCCGACGATTAGCGGACGGAACGGAAGAAGGCAACGCGGAGTTTTGCGAATCCTTGCGACTGTTTATAAGTCGTGCGGAAACGTCACTCGATCGTGAGGGCACATAAACGTCACGCGATCTGCTCGCAAGACAAAAATGCACGCGTACAGTTAAAACTCTCGATCGCAAAAAAAATTCAGCTCAATTCGACTGTTCTGAAAGATTGGCGTATTGTTTACCCGTTGTTTATCTATCTGCAATGTTAAACGTGCACTCCGCCTCTTTTTTCTCGACGACAAGCGTTAAGTGGGGGAATCCCCTTACACGCCTGAAAATGAGTCGTTTTTCATGAATTTTTTTAAGGGTGCTAAAATAATCGCATCATTTCTAAATTTTGACATTATCTTATTGCAACTTTCAAATGATTAAAAAATGTTCTTTTTTGATCGAAAGAAAAAGGCAGCGTTGTAAGATATTCCTTTAGGCGTCTTTTGAAAAGCTGCTCATGTTATAGCTCAAAAAGTCAAATTGATCGATCTGGCTGAAATTTTGGGAGGTTTCACACGATAAAATTGTTGGAAGTATGTACCTAAACTTTATGATTATCGCGTAAATAAATTACTTTTTTGGGGTAAAAAATTGTCGAAAAAATTGTCAAAAATATGGAAATTTTATTACAAAGCCTACCAAACTTTTAATTTTATACGTTTTAATATTTTTATAGGCATATCCTATATGGAAACCTCACAAACCACCTCACCCCACAAACCTCACAAAATTCCAGCCAGATCAATCAATCACTTCTTAAGTTATAACATCAGCAGTTTTTCAAAAGACGCCAAAAGGAATACCTCATAAGGCCGCCATTTTGTTTTGTTTAAGAAAGAAACAAAAATGTTTTATCACTTGAAAGTTGTAATAAGATCATTGCAAAATTTTTGAATGATGCGATTATTTCATCACCTTCAAGAAAGTCCATGAAAAATGAATAATTTTCGGGCGTCTAAAAGGATTTCCCCCCTTAATCCATCGGGCCCAAGAAAACCTTCAACCTCGAGGCTCTTACGACCAAATACTTCACTCTGTCGTTCGACTAATTGACGGATCACAATGACACCTAAATCCCTCGATCGTAAGTGTGAAGCATTAAGGATGTTGAGTCCCTATGAAACATGTTAATGTTAATTGTTCAATAAATAGCTTCTTAATCGTCATGAAATTTTTACACGACCGCCTGAATACTTCATGTAATCACATACCAAATTTTCAGAATTCTATCATCATTACTTCAACCTCCTTAAGGGTTGAAATAAAAAATTATAAGAAAATTCTGAAAATTTGGTATGTTTTTGTATGAAGTATTTAAGAGGTCGTGTTAAAATTTCACGACGATTAGGAAGCTCGTTATTAAAAAATTAACATTTTGTTAAGAACAATTTTTAAAAGAAATAAAAAAAAATTTATCAATAAACTTCGTTTTGTTTCCGTTGCTTTCAGTATATTGTAGATGTTATAAAATTGAGAGGTCAAAAAAAAAACTTATTGCAAAGTTACATCAGTTTCCATAAAACAACATTTAATTTGTAAATGTTAATTGTTCAATAACGAGCTTCCTAAATGTCGTGAAATTTTTACACGACCTCTGAAATACTTCATACAAAAACATATCAAATTTTCAGAATTTTATCATCATTTGCGATTTGGGACTCAACATCCTTAATTTCTGGGGAATTCGACTGTACATGCAGAGATATTATCGCATTTGCTGTGGTAAGAAATTGGGTAGGAATGTTGGGTACCGCGGGACATCGCACAGGTACACAACAATAGGTAGACCTATCCATCGCTAAGCGACAACGGTAACGAAACTTCGTAAATTAAGTCCCGAAGGGAATATGGGTTGCAGTCCTCGACGTCTCATTGTAAGCCCGAGCGATATGAAGGTCGTCTCAAAATAAACTGACATTTTGAAGTATGCGCCATTTTTTTGTGGCGACCATAAAGTACTAATCATTGACAGATGGCATCACGAAGTATTGAAGTACAGTCATGGAGAATTACACGATCGAGCAACGTATATAAATTGTTATTTGCTGCATTGTTGCTGCATAGTTATTGCAGACGAAGTTTCATGGTCGTGTTATCTCGCGCCACGGCGATGTGCCTTGGCCACCAAGATCTTGCGATTTGACGTCATTGGATTTCTTTCTTTAGGGTTTTCCGAAAAGGAAAGTACATTCCAATGATCCACAGACCATTCCGGAGCTCAAGGAAGCAACTGACCACACCATTAATGAAATTAGTCCGCGATTATGTCAAAATATGTTATTGAAAATTTCGTGAAAAGAGTGAACGTTTGCACACCCATAACCTCCATATTTGTACCTTATATTAAAATAAAAATATTCGTACTTTTCAAATAAATAATACATTTTATTAATAAATTTAAATGTCAGGTCATTCTGGGACACTCTATATATATATATATATATATATTGGATTGTACCGTATTATATAATATAATATAATATTCTATTATATTATATTATATTTAATTAAATTGTAACTGTATTTGTATTATAATACTGTATTATATAATAGTCAAAGTCTCAAATGGCGCAACAGCTATTAGCATTAGCAATATTTTCTAACTAATTAGACTTAGAAGAAAAACTTTCCTACTAAAGTTGCATAGTTTGAAGGGGATCATCGAGTGGCTATGAGGTTCACTCAGGTGGAGAAACTTCGCAGATTTCAAGGTCACCTCCATTTCTAAAAATGAGACCACTATTTTTTTCTTCAGAATTTGATCAAGGAACTAAAGACAAGTTTACACACTAATTTTCAAGTTGTTTGATCAACATTTAGTATAAAAAATCGACAAAAAAGCCATTTCAATGTTTTTAGCCTGGAAACGATTGAAAAACGGTGCAAACAATTACTCCTACAAAACGTCCTTAAAGTGATCGCCAGCATTTTCAATGCACGCTTGCAATCTAATTAGCACTGATTGTTTTGCCTCATTAATCACGTCAGTCTGTATCAATGAACAGGCTCCAATTATTATTCCTTATATATCGTGCGCAGTCGTCGACACTTCTTTGTACACCATGTCTTCGAAAGTCTCACTGAAAAAAAGTCCAGTGGTGTCAAATCTGGTGATGAATGAGAAAAAGCAATGAATGCGAATAAGATTGTAAGCGTGTATTGAAAATGGTGGTTATCATTTTGAACACCTTTTATAGGAGTAAGTGTTTACACCGTTTTTTTTAAATCCATTGCAGGCTAGAAACATTAATGTTTCTGTTTTTCGATTTTTCATACTTGATCTGGATCGATCATCTTAAAATTTGACGTGTAAATTTATTGTTATTTCTTTGATGAAATTCTGAAGAAAAAAAAAAAGTGGACCCATTTAAGAAATAAAGGTGACAGTGAAATCTCCGCAGCGCCTCTACTTGGATAAACCTCGTAGCCACTATTCGATGACCCTCTTTGAACTATGCACTTTTGTGCGAACATTTTGGTCCTAAGTCTGATATATTAGAAAATATTTCTACTGCTAATAGTTGTTGCCTCATCCAGTATATTATATTATATTATATTATGTTATCTTATCTTATCCGATCCTATCTTATCCTATCTTATTATATCTCATCATATCTTATCTTATCTCATCTTATCTTATCTTATCCCATCTTATCTTATCTTATCCCATCTTATCTGATCTTATCATATCGTATGTTATCTCATCTTTCTCATCTCATCTTATTTTATCTCATCTTATCTTATCTTATCTTATCTTATCTTATCTTATCTTATCTTATCTTATCCTATCCTATCCTATCCTATCCTATCCTATCTTATCTTATCCTATCCTATCCTATCCTATCTTATCTTATTTTATCTTATCTTATCTTATCTTATCTTATCTTATCTTATCTTATCTTATCTTATCTTATCTTATCTTATCTTATCTTATCTTATCTTATCTTATCTTATCTTATCTTATCTTATCTTATCTTATCTTATCTTATCTTATCTTATCTTATCTTATCTTATCTTATCTTATCTTATCTTATCTTATCTTATCTTATCTTATCTTATCTTATCTTATCTTATCTTATCTTATCTTATCTTATCTTATCTTATCTTATCTTATCTTATCTTATTATATCTTATCTTATCTTATCTTTTATTATCTTATTTTATCTTATAATATATTACCTTAGCACAATATGTTTCGAGCGAAAAAGACAAACGATTTGAGACATAAGAGTATATTTCCCGTTCAAACAGCGATCATTTATTGAAGATTTCACAAAATTTATTTATTATGATATACAGCAGATATCATAGTATATGCATGTGGATGTGTATATGTGTGATGAGATAAGAAGAGTGTTATTGTCGCGAGTGATTGTGAGTGACGAGGAGGAGAAAGGAGAGCAAGGGGCTGGAAAGGATCATTAGTCGGATATGTTAATCCTTGGGTATCATTAAAAGTCTCTCGTTGGAAAAGTGACAGTGATGACTCTGCAGAGTCTCTCCCTTTCTTCGAGCTAAACTCTATAATCAATCACGCGTACACCTAAGCCTCCGCGCGATGTATACGCGTATACGGCTCGTTTGAGGCAAACACACGGTCTTGATAGGTCCTTCTCGCGACACGGAAACCCGCTGTCTCCGCGTGCCCCTCGACGTCGAGAAAACGGTCGGATAAATTAAGAGAAACACGGCAAAAGTGTGTTTCACGCGAGCTTACTGAACCGTACAGTCGAAACTTCACCCACAAGGAATATCACTTAAGGAGGCTGGAACGTTAGCAGCAATCCAAGATTAAATTTTTTTTAAAGATATGTTATTGTCTAGAGTATAAATAGACATAATTATAAATGGCTCAAAATGTCATTCTGAGTTGTATAAAATATTCGCTGACGCAGTTTTTCCATAACAATCATCGATAATGTTATACTTTTTCAAGTTGGCAGTAACACAAAATTTTTTCTTATTCACGCAATAAAAGTATAAAAATGCATAATTTTGCCGTTTAATTATATATTTAATGAAAAATTAGCATCTATAGAGTAAATCTATAACTCGTATGTATTTTTTTGAGATTCATAGAAAAAAATCTACGAATGTTGCATAAAGTGCAATTATTTCATGGCACTGAAAATGTAATCAGACTTTTCGAGTAATAAAAAACAGGTGCATGTAAATAATAGAAGTTGGTTTTGATTATTGTTAAAAAAGTATTGATATGTCGAGGGAAAATAATTTTTCAATCAATAACAAGATAAGAATTGGGTGGGGAGAGGTCATTGTTCAACCGATCACAGGCATTCCGCGTGTCGCATGTCCCCTCAGTCTACTACAACAAAGTGGCAGTGGAGTGGGAGTAGCGTTAGTTTTGTGTGACATCCAGCTAACCCAGGCCAGGCCTACCTCAACAAACGTATACAGTTTTAAAAGCATTTTCAATGCTCAAAAATTGCATAAACCATCATTTAACTCATATATATTATATATATAGTTATAGATATATTATCATATATAGTTTCAAAAAAATCGAATGCGGAAACAGTCCAGTTGAGTCAAATGACGGTTTATGCAACTTTTCAGCATTGCAAATGCTTATAAATAGAATAAAACATTAAAACCTATTAGACACTTTTTTGGCGGAAAAACTGTTTCGAGAGAGGGGGTGATTTTACAGTTTCACTGACAAGCAATCTACTGATTTGAATGAAACTAAAACCGAAATTTTTCCAATGTAAAACAATGAAAAATACACTATCAAGTATCGAGAAAAAATCAAATGAAGGAGTGACACTTCGGGGCGTGATTTCCGCCCTTAAAACCGTTTTTCCGTCGATAAAAAAAATACCTGTCTAATATTTTTCAATACTTCATCACATATATGAGTTTCAACAAAATCGAAGGCGGACACTTAAGGGATGTTCCTTATGAGGCTGAACCTAAATTTCTAGGTCTCCCTGTGCAGACTGAAGAGTTCGCGAGGATCGATCTTTTTAATTTGTCATTCGTATAAAAGTACGAACATATTTTACGAATGAAATTGCGATGAGGTTCGATTGTTCGGGGCTTTATACACACACGGGGGGTACGACAAACGGTATTTGCAAGCCCTTCATTTCCAACCCCTCTGCTATATCGGTGTTTTCTTTGTGCGCGACAAATGGCGAGGGTTGTATGAAACTCAACGCGATGGAAAAAAAGAAGAAGAAGAGAAAGGAACAAAAAAATGATCGGTCCATCGGTACTTCCTATTCTCCTCCTCGCGTGCGTGGGTCTGTTTTGTATTGCGCCTGGAAGTGGATCGTCGCTCATTCGGCTTTTTTCTTTGGAATACATTTCAATTTGCCCCGGGCCGCTGTGACAAATTTCGAGGCCGCGGGCTCCCGACCCTTCGTTCTTTTTAAATTTATTTTGTACTCTCCCCTTTTTGGCTGACAGTTAAAATGGAGAGGTTTGAACGAGCGTACCTATGGGCCGTTTTGTGCAAAATCTACCTTACCCTTTCTCTCTTTATTTCACTTTCGAATTACTATATGTTTCGATGGAAAACGTGATGAGGGGCTTCGACGGAATTTTATGGTAAAACAATCGACTTCCGACGCAAAAATAAGAAAAACTTGCAAAAAGTGAGTAAAATATTCCGTGTCAGAAATCGACAATGTGTTAGAGGACTTTATATATTATATATTTTTATACTAACGAACTGAAAATAAAAAAATGCTAAAAGGCTGAAGGAAATTATTTAATATTTTTAAACTATAATTTATTGAGAACATTTATATAATATATTCCTTGTAACGAACAATTTCTTGAAAGTTTTTGAACGATATATTTATATCACGCAAGACATTTTCTATAAATCGGTTTATTGGCCGTTTGTATAGTACATATATATATTTTGATACATAATATATTTTCCACACGATAGGATTCAAAGTTGATGAAGTTTGTTTGGTTTTATCAACTATTACACAGGGCAACCAAAAAAGCGACGTCGAAAATGAAAATCTAGATGCCTCTTATCAATACCTATGTGAATCGCCCCAGTGTATACTCTATCATGTTTTTTCAGTTTTCGAGAAAAAAACATTTCATATTTCTTTCCGAGTCTTCCTGTAGCGTAGGTTTTTATTGTTGCTCCCGATTGTGCATGTACTTTCCACTAGACATTTTGGAAGCAACAGGGAGTCAATAGACTCGTCGAAAGATTTTTTTTTCTCATGTAGACTTAAACTGATCTTATCAAATTTATTTTCTTTATTTTCATCGAAATCTAAGGCATTTACCATTGTGATCAGTTCTCTCGGTTGGTCATTTATCTATTTGTTTTCAGTGCATTTCATAACGAAAACACAAGTGAATAAAAATCACTAGTGAAGTACATACAGAAAAGAAAAAGAATTAAAAATACTTTTCTCTCGAAAGTTGAAAGTGATTGTAGAACTAACCTTTCGGGGATTCGGATCGGCATGTAGATTTTCCTTTCGGACGTCACTTTTCAGGTCACCCTGTGTGTTTGAATTCATCGAACGTTTTTTTCATCATACACTTTGTGTAACGTCTAATTTATTGACAATGTTAATACGATACATCTTTGTCGTCACATTATTTACTAAGATGATACATTTTTCATACAACAATAATGAAATCGACATACTTTTTATATAAAGATATTAAAACTTTTACTACTTTCAACATGTTTATAGGCATATTTTTTATATAACAACGTTTATAACTTATAATTCAACGTTTTGGTAAAACGTTTTATTTATTTCTCTCATTACGACAACGTTTTCTATGTTCAAGGCAAAATATACTTTTAGGCGAGGAAAAAATTTCCTGATTTGCATGATTTTTTTAAAAGAAAGCTTTCTTCACCATTCTTGAGACTTGGAGTATGTTTTATTACTACTCTTGACTTTTACATGATTTTTTGATATTAGTCTTTAAAAATGGCACGGTCGTCTGAACCTCATTTTCAAAACTGACGTGACACATAGCTAAAGAACTAATCGACCGATTCTGATAAAATTTGATATCAGTCTTTCTAACCTTATTGTCTAAAACATGACCCTAAATGTTTTTGAAAAATTCATAAATGCAGCCATTTCTTTAGAAAATTCAATTTTTTCGTTTCAAAGCTTACCATTTCATGGATTTTCAAAATTTCTCACTTTTTCTTAGTTCATATTCTGCATATGAGTGTGAGTAAAAAAAAAATCTTCCTTACGTTTTTCAGATTAATTCTGCCGAGGCTACATGTCACGCCATCTGACAACATCCTCCGCAACCCGTTTAGAAGACCGTGTCATACCTCCGCCACTTTTGAAGATTGATAATTTTTTAAAACACCTTGCAACAGCCAAAAGTAGCGATAAAATATACCCTAAGTCTCAAAAATGGTGAAGAAATGTTTCCTTAAATAAAATAACTCATGAAAATCAGCAATTTGTCTCGTCTAAAGGCATCACCCCCGTAAATCATCTAATTTGTTGCAATTTTGTATAAACGTATAGAAATACCAATATACGAAGCACTCTCTGTGTCCAACTTTTATCGTGGTCCTTAAATACTTCGATTCCCTGAACCCTCAACCACAATCTCGTCCCCGATATAAATGCATTGACCGGGACTGCAGAGACGTCTATTCCTGCAGCCGTTGGCGCGTTTGCCCCCGATCACTGGGGAGCTGCAAGAAAGTCGTAGCACATACACGTACCCACTTCCGCGTCGACAGAGATGGATGTTCCTACAGGGAATCGCAGGAGGAAAATCAACCGGAGTCCTGCTCGGTGCTCGCACGAGTGTTTGCCGTAGCCGCAGTAGGGGTCACGACTAACATCGCACCGGTGATCCATCCGATTATTGGACACGCCGAAAGCTGCTTAACTTGAGGGACTGACATATTCTCGGGCCGCATGTCCCGAACGCATTCAACCGCACCTTGCACTCCTCTAATCTAAGCGCAATTACCAACTTCGCGCCTTGCGCGAGTTAACTGTCTTTCCCATCTGTTCACGTATAAGCCTTGTGACCCTCTCTCTCTCTCTCTCCTTTCCTCCCTCCCCCCCCTCTATCTATGTCTCTTCGTATACATGTAGCCCGAATTCACGTCGTATCAAATTTGGGCATTGATGACCGCAAAGCCACTCTTCAATGAAAACAAACCAAAAAATTGGTAACCTTCACCCGGTTATCCAGAAAAATTCACAAAAATTTGTCTGTTTTCCGGCCACGATCTAGGTGTAACGCGTCACCTGTTGAAAACCGAATTTTTCGCATCCATCCAGAAAGAAAAGGCACTTGGATCAACGAAATTGCCCATTAACGAGTAGCCAACGGAACATCAAGATAAAACCCTACAACATTTGATCATTCTGAGTATTTGTTAGTTCGATGCAATAAATAATTCTTAAAATAACCTAATGTTCAACTTTTCGATAAATAATTCGTTTGCATCCCCCAATGATGAATTCGGTTAGCCCATCTAACTATTTTTAAAATAAAGAATTCTTAGTTCCCGTGCTGATCGTTCGGACAAGAATTCAGCCGTGAACACGTGAAAGAATTCAGCCAGGGCTTTGACGAGGTCCCGATTATTTGTCTCTTACTGTGCAAGGGTCCTAACATGGCACCCGTCCAGGTCCCTTGGAGGCCGGTCACATTTTGTCGACAAGGGCCTGAAGAGGCTTTCGAATCAGGGCCCGACTGGTTGCCTCAACAGAACCCGATCGAAGCCATGAAGCAACCCTATTATTGCACTATAATTATCAGCTTTATTAGTGGATACGTATCAAGCGAAGTGTTCTGCAATAATGAAAACTATTTTCTTCAAATAAAGGATTATTTATTATTCACCTCGAAATTAGAAAATAAAAAACAAGTTCAGTTTTACAGTTTATATTGTATGCCCTGTAACAACCACTGGCCTGATGAATCCCGTCTGGGCCCTTTATCATTTTCCTCGCTACGACCTTTGTGAATAAATTACCCAACCCTGTTATTTTCCTGTCGGGGCCTAGTCCGATTCTGTTGTGGAAAACCCTAGTAGGGAATCCACATTCAAACCATCATGGGGCCCCGAATTTTTTCATGGCTGCCCTCCTAATTTCTTTCACGGGTAATTTATGAAAATGATAAAAATGTTGGATGTATACATATGGGAAAAGGACATTTTCAACCCGTTTGCTAATAATACATTTCGAGAACGGTTTCCAAAGTCGTCTTTTTTTACAGTTACCTTCCTTATATAAACATGTATAATTATACAGGGTGAGGCACTAACTGTCGCCACCTTGAATATCTCTGTAATTATCGACGTCACAAAAACATGTTTGTAACAAAAGTTGTACCGTACGAAAGGGGTGGTCAAATGCGACCATTTTTTTTATCTCAATGAAGGCGCTGTCGCACAGTTAAGGTCACATCCACTTTTTTAAATGGGATGGTACATTTTTTTTTCAACTATCTTGTAGAGCATCGAAAACTGCATAAAACACATTTAGGGGTCAAAGTCGTTCAAGGTCATTTAAGATCAAAAAGTGACATGAACTTTATTTTTATGTGAAATTACCTTTATTCACAGTAGATGTTCAAATTGGAATCAATGCAGTATTGCAATCTCCTCATCGCGAATTGTGTAGAATTTCTTATCACTTCGGCACTTATCGAATCACAGGCTCGAAGAATTCTCTCACGCATATCATCCGGCGTAGTTGGACGTTCTTTATAAACAAGATCTTTCAAGTATCCCCACAAGAAAAAGTCCAGAGACGTCAAGTCTGGCGAGCGAGCCGGCCACGATACAGCTCCTCCGCGTCCAATCCAAGGATTTGGATATCAGCGAAAAATGTGCCGGGCACCCATCGTGTTGATACCACATTCTGTTTCTTGTTTCTAAAGATATTTCTTCCAATAACGGATCTAATGTTTCTTGAAGGAATATGGTGTACTTCCTACTATTAAGATTCCCTTCGATGAAATAAGGGCCTATGATTCTATCCCCAATAATCCCACACCATACATTAACCGACCACGGTCTTTGGTGTGCAACTTGCCGCAGCCAATGTGGATTTTCAGTTGACCACAAATGCATGTTATGCAATTTAATATTGCCAGAATTCGTAAATGTTGCCTCATCAGTAAATAAAATCCGATTAATAAATGAGTCATCTCTCTGAATCTGGCGTTGAGCCCATTGGCAGAATCCAGTGCGATTCATGAAATCCGTTCCAGTTAATTCCTGATGGAGACTGATATGGTAAGGATGATATTTATGACGATGTAGAACACGTAGAATACTTCTTTGGCTTACGCTAGATTCCCTCGCAATTTGACGAGAACTCGCACAAGGGTCCCGATGAACGGCGGCACGAACACCAATTTCCGTTTCTTCGTTAGTAACTCGCTTTTGTCGGTTACTTTCCCGACGGGTTAAGGATCCAGTTGTCCTCAGTTTAGTGTACAAAATTTGAAATGCACGGCGTGTAGGATGAGAACGTTCAGGAAACCTTTCAGCGTACAAGTCTCTAGCTCTCACTGCATTTTTTGACATTCTCCGTAAATTGGAAGCATATCAGTTTGCTCTTCAAAAGAATACATCATTTACATTCGCTTGATTCATTAATACTAGTCTCACCATTCTAACTATCGTTA